>JAJAVP010000349.1:120891-164937 GCA_020740425.3 Heterorhabditis indica
TCGATGATTGAATTCTATTTTATATAGTACTGGAATAATTTAGAAGTTGGGACAAAAAACAGCTAAAACTTTTGCAATCATCTAATACATTTAGATCGTATGATTTATAACAAAGCATTAAAAGACTAAAACCCTATTTTAATAATAAAATTTACAATATTGAATCTAATAGTTCGATCGTTTCAAAATCTTTTTTTGCATCATCTGAAAGAGGAACATTTCCATTTCGGATCACGATTTTCGATTGCAAACCAGAAGTGCGCGCAGCTCGAGCTTCTGAAAATCTCGATATATAATTATTTTATTGTCAAAAACTAGCATTTACATTAGTCTATTTGTGATAAGATATATGGTCTCAAATCCTTCTTCCTTATATTTTTTTTACATTTTTGCCTGATATCATATTAATTACTTACCTGCCTCTACATCTGTGAGAAACAATACATCTTTAGGATCCACTTTAATCATTCTACATATCTCTGAATATGAGTTTGGATCTCCTTTTAGACCAACATTAGTATCGAAGTAATCCGATATTATCTAAACTTTTAAAATGCGTCAATTACGAGAGGCAACATATTTTTCACAGCAAATGTAGACGCCCAAAACAATATACAAAGTATTAATAGTGATTTAAATAATGGATAATAACTTGTTCTTCTAGAAACCTTGGTCATATCACCATTTATAGAATGGCTAAAGAGTAATTTCTGAGCGTGAACCGAACCAGATGAGTAAATATAAATGGGAACATGAATCTTTTCCAAGACAGGAAGAACATCTGGATAAACACTGGAACCAATTCTCTGCTTAACTAATTCATAACATTTAATACCCTAATATTATTAGATATCTAAGTATAGTAAATGTATGGTAAAATTTTGTTTGAAGATATATCTTCAATATATATATATATACGATTCAGTAAGTCTATTAATGCTCTTATATTGTAAAATGTAATATTTCAATAACGTATTTTATAAACTAGAGTTGTTTAGACAAAAATCAAACTCAATAAAGAGTAAACAGTAATAAGTAAAACTTACTGCCCTTTGACATCACCTTTATGGTAAGCTTCTTCCCAGATTAAGCCTTGTAGTGTTTTCATAGGAGTAAACTAGAAGTTATACAGTGATTTAAGAAATTCATCCTTTAACCGCTAAATCTGCTTTACTCACTTTACAAATCATGATAACAGACGTTTAGATACATTAAATTATTCATAACATGAAATCTCTAGACCTTTTTGTCCAATGTTATCCAGTATCTCACATTATGGGTGACATCATCGATGCATTTTAATCTTTCAGCTCGAATTATCCTAAGAATAGAGACACATTTAACCATTAAGGACACTTACAAGAACGCCATTCCTAGTCACTTGGCTCAAAGCTTCTAACTTTTAAAATAGTTATTCAAAAGATAATATTCTTATTTTTATAACTATCTGAAAGTTTTAAGCTACATATTTATTCAATGGTAAAAATACTAAGCTCTCATAAAATTTGACATACAGTTAAAATATGAAAATCGTTTCAAAAGAGTTGATAGGAATCGACTTCTAATATACTTTTATAATAGTCGTCAGGAATGTTATCAATAACCATACTAAATTCTTTTCTAGAGTACATAACACTGTATCTTTAGCCTCCAAATACAAAATTTTTCCTCATTATTTTTCTTACCTCACATTATTATCGACTTTTGATTGATCCATTGCTAGTACCCTTAGCTCACTGATAACTTTCTGCGTTTCTACTTCATCAAAGTGGTAAGTTATATAACGAAGAACATTTTCAAACGCATAGGGGAATAAACAATCCTTAAAGATATAGTGAGTATACCTATCTTTAAATTGAACACTACTTAAAAACATAAGACCAATATTTTCTACCAAGCCCATCTAAACAGTAATATTTTGCAAAAATTTAAACATTATTGAGAATTAGGCTTAGAAACATGCAATTTTAAAAAATTGAGATGTTACACCTGCCTTAACAAATGAAATACTGGTTATTGTTCCTTCGATATCTAACAGCAGTGCTTTGAATGTAGGCATTTCCTACTCCTATAATATTAGTCAGAACCAAAGACAGAAAGGATATAAACGTAAATGCAAAATAAATATTTTGTGCTATAAATGCAGCAATAAATAGATAGAAATATCAAAAATATGAAAAAAGATAGCAAGAACAAGTTAAACAAAACGAAAAAATAACTGGGTCAAGCAATTAAAATATTAAGGAGAGAAATTATATATTCCCTCATAAATATGTTGCTTCAAAATGTTTTGGTTTCTTGGAAATGCAAACTAAATCAATCAATGAAATTCAATATTCCTTTGATGCGTTTATTTTGTTTATCAAAATTTTATGATAAACTAAATTGTTTATCCAACCTTTACCTGCCTTCGACAATTAATTTTAATTTTAATGATTATTCCTACCTTATAAATTCTTTGAATAAGCATCTAAAAATCGCGGACAATATAAAGTAATGATTCATATTTTAGTTAATGAACGTATTATTATATAAAAGAGCAAATATTGTGAAAGAACCATGAAAGATACATATAATTAAATAATACATTTAAATGGTTTTAAGCACAACTCCATTAAATGTGATAGCAAGTCTCCCATGGCGATAACAGAGTTCATATTTACCTAACGTTCTACATTCATCCCTCCATCAAACAATAATATAATGCGAAAGAATAACACTGAGATAATGATGTTATAAGTAACAATCATATTACTCGAGGCTTCCAATATTTTTCACCCTTTATATTGAATTATGAATAATTTTAAGGAAATCTATACTCTGATAATTCTGGAAAGCGTAATTAGGAAAAATTAATTTTAATTAATAGACTATTTCGTGATCTCAGTTATAATTTATTGGTAATACAGACTATTGATTTAATTTGAAATAATTTAAAACAGCACTAATTGCAAAAGCCATCGATATTTTACTCGTAATATATTAATTATTTTAAAATACATTATATAAAATAAACTAATACCATGGAGAACCATGGAACAATAACGTTCACTGGTGAACCGCACTTAAATAGAGATGAAATTCTCATTGGAGCGTAGTTATTTTTAAAATTTTATAACTAAGCAGTTATCACAATAAAACCACTAATATATTTCAACAAACGAATTCTTTCTTATACATCTTTAATCTTTATTATTTAACTGTTATCTATTTACCTGTTGCGCTTTCTCCCTCCAAAATGACATCCCGATTAGGAGTATTCATTAGTTGGGCATGTGGTCCTTTAATGAGAGCCTCCAATAGGGTCATATAACACCAGAGTGGCCACTGTGATGAATTAGGCCGACCGAACACAAAACACTTGTCGAAATAAGATAATACTGATCGGTGGCTGCTCATATAGTTATCCATAAAAAACTGAGTTTTATTTGAGGTAATTTATGACTAGTAGATAGTAGATAATTTGTATTATAAAATATGAATTCCATTTTTAGTACATTTTTCAGTCAAGTCGTAACTCGAATTTGCGCGACATATGTAGTATTCATCAATTATTCCACTAATGAGTATTGTCTTGTGCTAGCGTGATGCATGCACTCTATTCGCGTACTCTCGGAGAAAGTCCATGAAGATAAAAACTCTCGAGTATTAGTACTACCTTTTCCCCTTCTCTTACATGTCCCATTTTTAAAATTCTTTATTATTATCCATAGTATTCGACAAATTTATAGTTGTTTTTTATTTTTTTGAAGGACTCTTTTAAAAAGTTTTAAACATGGCGATATTTGTTCTAGGCTAATATTAATATGCTCAGAGATACATTATATACTGCCGAATCAGGTCACAATTTATTCTTCAGATTTTAGCACCTTATATTATGTGTTTACTGTTCTGCCACTCACTGATACCCGAAATGATGCGCGGCTTCCGCAATTAGCAAATCGAGTTGCTTGTCGGTCATTAGAAGCCGTGTGAGGTCATTTCAGACCATTCAACTGCAAATTGAAACATATTCACGCGGAATAACCACTTTAACATCGAACACTGCCTTAGACGATGTTTAAGATTACTACTATATGAATTTAATCTAATATTTTTATACGTCAAGAAAATATTACTAGTATTTTCTATGCATTTATATCGTGAAAGCAAATGTAGATATATTTTGCATCTATATAAGCAGGTCTAAGCAAACATTTTCTATCAACTATTCAGAATAGCATAGGTGTTGGGGGTCATGCCCGGAAAACAAGTCTATTAGTTTCGCCGAGCGCGAAATCGCCAAATCCAGGTAGTTGACATGGAAGCACGAGGTTATAATATTCTAATTCCACTCTTGAAATATTCATCTTAGTTTTTTTGCGAACTAAACAACATAATGAGTAAATAACCATTGTAATAGCACCTTAAATACGAGTTATAACCACCATTTTTTATCTAATACTATTAATATAATAGTAATATTAAAGTGATACACTCTAACTAAACATTTAAACTCTAGGGTGGCATTCAATGAAAATAACGATGCAACCTTTATGAAATTATGATGCATCTGATTGACATCAATTTCCTTTATTATCACTCATAAAGTCATAGTTTATTACCAATCTGGAAATCGACTTCTACTTCCAATTTCCTTTATAAGGACAAAGCTTATATTTATATTGATATTCTATCTAGTTTATATGTAGAAAATTTTAGATTTTTAGAATCAAAGAATATAATTTTGAATTTATATTAAGTATTCGTATGTTTATTTAGCAACGTTTGACTGTTATAGCATCATGGAAGAAAATCACCGTAACTTAAGCAACTATATGGACCCATTCAATAAGTGCCTTGCGTTGCTTAAGTTTTTGTTTTCTTTCTCCTTGCATGTTGTTCAATATAAAAAAGAGGTATAAACATGTTTTATGCTTAAATAGACTCTGTATCTACGTAAGAAATGCTATTGATCTAGTGATCTGTCGATTTGTTTGGATTTAGTTGTGCCTCATAGGGTCGCCGCGACACGATTCAATACACACTCTGGATTAGCACATTAAGCTATTGTCAAACAATAACACAAAATCTGGCCGAATCGTCAAGGTCACGCGCGTCTTGTATTAGCATTTTGGTATGAACGAATGTAAATTTAAAATGAAAACTTCATATTAGCATACGTTCCATTCATTTGCGTTCTATTAATTATAAATTGTGTACTTTAGCTTTATATTTCAATATTGTCTCATTTTTTAGTTAAATCTTTCTTGAAAATTCTTTCCTTTTGCCGCATACCAGCTGTTCTCCGCATTCATCATCATCTACACGTGTAATCTACCCGCTTCAGTGTTAATTACCGTAACACCTGACCTGTCGGCACATTTGATCTTCAGAAACGCATTGTTTCTCCATCTCTGTTGAGGCATTGTCCTTTTATCGCTCAATACTTGATTTTTCTCACAGGTAGTTGCATTTGTATCGCTATAGAATCATGCTTTACTGCTGAAATATATAATTCACATCGATACTTACACGTTTTTCTTTGCATATAAACTCAGTTAAAATGGGCACAGCTATGGTAGCTTGTCAGCGTCTCTCCCATTCCAGATTTTTTGTAAGATAACCTAGTGTTTTCGCAGCATTATAAACATCAAACATTAGTTATGATAATGATGTACAATTTCGGCAAAATGAATTTGCAGATTACCTTTACATAACATAATTTTATTGAATTATTCTTGTTTGAATTTAACGGAGATGGTTTTATTCTTTAAGTAATTAAGTTTCATATAACCCTTTTCTTTCACTATCTTTAGTTATGCGTTACATATATTTACAATATAATTAAGAATAGAAGAGATAAAATATTTTATCTTTATTTAGCATTTATTCCTGTAAATCTTTTTTTTTGTGTGAATTAATATTCATGTTTTGCTTTATGCAGTATAATTGTTTACTACTCACTAAATATCCATTGCCTTAGTAACACTGTAATGTTTACTACTTGTCATAATATCCGTTTACACAAACATTATTTGCTGAAACGTTCGAATCGTTAGGCTCTAATAAGGCTTGTTGGACAATTTTTACTGTGGCAAAAACGATCCTATATGACTTGTTCGCCGATTATCACAGTTCATTATCTCAATTCGATCTCAGTACGTTTTCTTACATTGTGTAATATATATAAAGAAGTGGATATAAGTGCATTTCCTGTTAAAGATAAATCAGCTCGATAAACTTAAGTACTAAGTGTTTCATACTCTAGACTAATTATTACAAACATCATAAGAAGCCTTTCTAAATATTGCAGACAATTTATAGGTAAAAATGTGTTTCTACTCTTTGTCATTGATAATCGATAAGATCATTCTTATAATTCTATGGTTGACGCTTTCTATCTCTTTGTATATATATATAATCTACTTTTTCAGTTTCCAATTTCTGTGTATAAATAATGTCGTGTACAGTAATCATAGGGTTTCGAAGACAAGGTGTGAATTCAGGCACAAATTGTGGGTTGCAAGACAATTATAACGATTCTGCGCATATTCGCCGGAAGGGAACCATTGTTGCTTTTGACAAGGAAGGTGTTCATTTATTATAATCGATAATGTTCCTTAAAAGTAGATAATATGAGTTTAACTACATTAAATACTTATCATTATACTTACAAATATATTTATATATAAACTGCCAATGCATTTTAAAACTTATTATAATATGTAAAATTACGTAGATTATGTAGCACTTACGTTTAAAACGACAGATTGATTTAGTGAATCAATTAGCATTTCACATACCTTATTATAGAAATAGTTCTTGCTCGGTGGGTGGTATAATGGTGGATTACAGGTAAATAGATAGGTCACTTGAACACCTGCTTTATTTTTTGATAGTTATGTATGCTATTTGCATGGATAATTCTACAGATATATTTGTAGTATATTATCATATATTCTTGTCCTTGGAAAGAGCAACACTATAATAATTCTAATGTATCACCTGCCCTTTAGAATCAATTCTTTTTCTTTTCACTTCCGTTTAGTCAATGTTTAATTTAATACAACATTTAATACTGACCCATTGGATAATGAAATCAGTATTTAATACGGTTAGAAATTGTTCTACATGTTAACTTCTCTAACACTTTTTCGCAGGCTTTAAGAATATTTCTGATACAATGGTATGTCTTCTTATTGTCTCGCGCGAAATCGTTTCGAGCTGTCAACTACATTCCCTTTTAATAGTCAAATCCTTCTTGCTTGGTAATTGCAACTAGATTGAGGATGTTTGTGACAGAATATCCATTATATCGGGAAACTAATTGTTTCACCATGCTGCATATAAGTAACGATCGGTAAAAAATACGGGACTAATAATACATCTAAGTGGGCAGTTCGCACAGAAGTTTATATAATATTTCTTGAAAACCTCTAAAATAGATTTATAACTTAGGTATACAATGTCATTGTAAATATAAAGTATTATTTGATTAAAACCACTTGTTGTAATAGTTCTGGTAGGAATTAAATATAATATCAACTTAAGCGGATACTTATGTTTAACCTCATAACTTTGGTAAGTTTAAAGTATGAGACATGAAGTAGTGACAAGTTTGCGCTCGTTCGAAAATCAAGTAATATTATTCACATTCCGAATTCAGGTTTTAATAAGCTTTCACAGCGAAACATCGTATAGTTGACTGTTGATCTCATTGATTAACTAGGTTAACTGAGCGTAGTTCAAAGTAAATTTTTCTTTGCACTTCTAGACTGCATGAATTTGTGCTCACTTCATTTTTTTATACCACATAACTGTAATTCATTACCATGGTGATTATGAACAGATAAAACTTGTTATTAACATATTATATCTTGCTGCATTTATTTTAAAAGTTATCATGGAAATCCTGGAGTATTCGAAACTTTCATTGATTCCAGTATTGCATATTTTGAATGAAAATTGAAGTGGCCGTGAACAGTCTAGACGTGTACTTCTAGTTGTACATGATCTTTCCATCTTCTCTGTGAGTCGCCATGTTGTTTCTCGTGGCGGTTGTCCTTGGCTGAGTTGATAATTATAGGCGAAGGCATGCTACAAGTGGACCGCCGGTCTCTCATTTTCGCTTCGGCACTACCTACTAATTGGTAAAACACACAACAGACACCATCTGGCCCTTACTCAACGACAATCTCCATCTAATTTTCGATATTAAACTCATTTTCCTAGCTTTTATTTTAATTTTAATTGATGGTTTGATCAATGACTTAAAGACATCGACAAATTTTATTTTTATATTCATTCTATAAATGACACAATATTTTTTTTAATGAGGTAAGCTGTATTCATCATATTCCTTATTGCATGTATTCTCCTATTAATTTAAAGAAAAATAAGGTCTATGTAGTCATTCCTAACAGTACACTAGTAGGATTTATGATGCTGTATGTAACAAATAGTATCACTAACTTATCACCTAGTTTCTATCGCCATATTCGGTCAGTGTAGGCGGCGCCCATTGACAATGATGAATCGAACTCGCAGTTCATATCTCTTATAGAATACTGTACGTTATTCGCAATTGTGAAAGCGCTTCAGTGATAGACGGTATTTATTTTTCTCATTTTTCGGTATTTATTCTTTTCTATGCCCTTATAAACTTCAGTGATTAGGTGTTATCATGTTGCACTTTCTAATCCTTTCTTTCTATAAGGTTCGATTTGCGCATTTTTAAAATAGATTGCATGTTTAATTTCTGATGCTAATTTTTAGATTGATACCACCTCCTACATCTTATCTACCAATAACATCCTCGCTTATCTCACAGTGTCGGCGTTCACAATTCATGTTGCCAATTATGGTTCCATTTAATGTAGATCGTGGGGTCAGAATAAGAAAAAGATGCCGCTCTTCCTGTTTTGAGCTGCTCTTTAAAAAAACTGCAAAAGATTTGTATTTAATGCTTCTTCTTAAATTCATTCTATCAACCTAGATTGTCTAAACCAGAGCTATTATTAGCTTATCTTATACAAACATTTAAAAAAATAAATTCTAGGTCAAGATTTTGAAAGAATACTTTCCTAACAAAAATTTATTTGATTATTAGGCTTTAATTAGTCACTCATTTATTAGCACTGTATTAGGGATGGTTTTTTTTAAAAATTCTAGTATATTCATTCTAGAACCAAAAAACTGATAGAGCTAATATAGAAGTCTATATTTATAGTGATTTTGAAATTTTCTAAACTAGTACCAACATGGAGTTAAATAATGGATTTATATTTTAAACATTTAATCCTAATAATAGGTTCAAAATAAATAATTGCAGCCTTCCTATTATCATAATGCCTAAAAATATGAACACATAAGTGTTAGTGTAAGATCCATAAATAGGATGTGGCGTAATATTGTTCTATTCCTCACTACAAAACTCCCATTAACAATCTATGCGTTCAGCCAGTAACAGCTATATCGTATGATTCAATACATTCCTATTGTTACCAGAGCGGGCGCAGGCCGTTCTCAGTCTTTTTGTTATTAAAAAAAGATTGCGCCATTACGTCTGACACATGTTTGAAGGACCTCAGAGCGGATACGATGAACTAATGGAGGTTAATTTTTTTACCTAGTCATATAGAACCGTATTACTTGCATATCATCCCCTCATCCATACGTCATGTTTAATTTTCATCCCAGTTATTCATTTCCAAATAGGCGCTAATTTTATTCCTCTAATATAAATTTTGTCACGCTGCCAAAATAGTTTTATTTGTATGTTTAAGGCATGTATACCATCTGTTAATCCAGTTATATAGATATACCCCTGTGGGTAACTCTATACGTTCTCGTTTATCCATATTTGTTTGAATTGCATGGGATAAGCTACCTCGGCGAGAGACACGAAGGCAGACCCGTTAATGTATTCATATGAGAACACCTTGAACAAGGTGAATATAAGAATCCTGTACCCTCACATCACATGGATTCTTATTTCTCTTATACTGAATTATTGTGCTGTGTTAAATTAACAATAACGTTATTGTAAATTACTTAAGATCAGATGATTTCTGTTAGTTTACCGAAGTTTCGTAATTGGTTTTTCATATTTCTTGAGACTTTGGACGACTAATTTAAACCAAAATTCTTTCAGAGGTCATACCACTAGTTGACCTCATATTTCCTTGTACGTTCTCGACATCTAGGGGATTAGTGCGCTGACGCGTTAACAACCAGCGTACCATAAAATTCATCAATTGTAATTTCTAAATCATTAAGCGTTCTCCCTAGTTCTCGCTTATTAAATATATTGGTGAGATGTTGTTATGTAGCTCTCATTTTTCGTCCATAATTTCTTTTCTTATCAAGTATTTTCTCGTTGACTCTGTTTCATAGCACCTACCGGAATCTTGAAGAGGCAATTACCATCCCGTAACAATAGTGTCTTTATTGCCCCAATTAACCCATCCTAGGCATGTCAGACAGGGCCTTTGACTCTGTCCACCTGCGCTTCGAGTTCCAATTATAGTGTTTGAAAGTCACTGACGTTGACTATAGGGATTTCGTGCTTTATCTTAGTTGAAATATAGCATATATTAGGTATAAAATCTACTTAATATCAGATCTTTATGTTCTACATATTTCTATATTATACTTAATGTTCTGAGCATATCAAATTAGGCATTTTTTAATGCAACACATAGAACAGGTTATTGAATATTTTCTTAATTTCTAGTTGTCTACTAGCTTATGGCGCGAACGTGAATACAAAAATGCGTATAGAAGTATTATTTAGTTTACACCTCCAAAGCGCATTAGTGTGAATCCCATGTTTGCTTACTGTAACCTCTGCACACTGTGTCCATGCGCGGTCAATTGGGTTAAGTATGCGCCTCTTTTGATGTCATCTATTTACATTCGTCCTTTAATATGGTCGAGCTCAGCTTGAGCCCTCTGTTTCATTCTTTGAAGGTTACGCCATGGGAATTAGGATCATGCCCTAAATAGAATTTAAAGCATAGAGCATTTGTTAATCTTTAGTTTTTGTGACATTATTTTCCTTTACACTGTTCATACATTAATAATTGTGTTTTTTACAACAATGTAAACTGCTTACTTAAACTATAAATATTCTCTATTTAAAGCCGTTCAATTCTTCACTGAACATTTCTTTTTTCTTCTGTTATTGTCCTCTCAGTTCTGTTAAGGCTTTAAAATGATGTAACCATCCGGTTGATCTCTGCATTGGAACTATGTATTTCCTGTTTCTTCGCACGAATTAAGGAATAAAAAGGTCTTTTGCGCTGTGAAAAACGCGCTCCCTCTCTAAAAACTCGCTTCCTTGTCAATGCCATATGTGCACACATGTTCTTTACGATGTCTCTATATGAGATGCCGCTCCTTTTTATCGGGATATTATTGTAGCATAATGACCTCGATGACCTCACTAAGGTGCATGGTTGGTAGCATGAATAACTTTGTTTGTTTATTTGATTATTTCACAAAAGTTGCTCTTTTTTCACTTGCCACATACTTTTTTGCATTGAATATCCTGCAATCACTTAGTAAAGCATTTATAGTTTCCTTCCTAAGAATCTTCCATTTATCTTTCGTTCTTTCTCTCTACCCTCTGTTTAAGGATGCGCAAATTGGGCTTTTCAGCCCACAAACGCCAAATTAAGTTTGCGCTGGTTGCCAACACGCTGACTATTCGATTTGTAACGATTCCTCAGTCTCAGTAAAATTATGGAAATATGAATTAGAGTGATGTTAGTTTTGAAAACACGACTTTTTTCTATATTAATGATATTCTATTTGTATTGTACATGGAATCTGGGCGTTGTGCTGCATAAATTCTTCTATATGGTTATATAGTGATTAAATATAGATATCAGTCTCGTTCAGAATAAATCTCCCCGCCAAACAATGTCTTTTATTATTTTAAATCTAGTTTTAAAATTGTATTTTCTGCTAAACATCTCTAGTTCTATAACTAGACTTAGTAATATAAATGAGTAGCATAAACTAATTCTTGTATAATTTCATCACTGAGCATTTCTGTAGTCTTTGGGTAGAACTATCTTCATATTATAAATCAAAAATAATTAAATATCTTTTAAAATACTTAATATGAAATAGTATTTACAAAATTATTTGAGGTAAAGAAAAAGATCCTATAATGAACATAACAAAAATTTCACCTTGGAAGTACTAAACTATTGTTTGCAAAGAATTTAACCTATGCCTGATTGACAAGTTATCATCATTTGTTTTTTCATTGTGGTAATATTGGATCTAGTTACATTTATTTATATCTTCAAAGCCCCTCCCACATGTGATAAGCACCGCCCAAATAACAATGGTCAGCAGATGCGCGGGTTTGTCTACCCGCCCATTTTGAGAAGCCAATCATGGCAGTAGCACTAATTCCGCTAGTATTTCAGTCAGAACTATCAATATCAAAATGGGATTTCGTCTCATTAGTACAGAGATTTTGGCCAATTTAGTGCTCTTTTATTCTACTAATCTTTATTGGCTTTTTTATTCTGCATACAATTTCTTTGATTCAAGCTGTTTAGGGCCGAATTAGAGCCTTAAGTACTTAACCTCAAACCGGAAGAATTTATTTGTTACTTTAAAAAAACATTTAGTACCCTAGTTTTTTAAAAAATATCTTCCCCTACCTCTCCTTTTGTTTTTTTAACTATTTGTGAAATGAATAGTTGCGTTATCATTCCTTTAAATTTGCAAGAAAATTCATTTTAAAATAATCAATCCCAAGTACAATATTTATTTAAATAGATTATTCTATAATATTTGGTATGAAAAACTGGAATTGTTTTAATGATTTTGCTTATACTTTTTCTCTTATTCCATCTTATATTTCTAATTATCGTTTTCGCCATATAATCTGTAATTGTATAATACTGTCAGCGATTTTCCGCCGTATTGCTACCTGACCACTCAGACATCTGTTACCTGACCATTATTTGAGGGTCAGTCACTTCTTTATTATCCATAGAATTGACTTTTCTTCTAATCCATTTTTCTAAAATATACTTTTACCAGCCTTTAGTATAACTCACGATTTCTTGCTACTTCTTTCATTAATAATTTTATGAGATTCAGATACTTTACTAGTGTAGGTTAGTTCTCTCCCTTTCTTTTTGCTTCGCTTTCTTATTAACTCCACTCAATCTACAAAACCTGTGAAATTGCCGGACTGTACCTCAATCTGTAGATAATTACGTGGTTCATTTCATGTGCGGTAATATCTTCTCGTCAACGTTCCAAGGCCATTGCAGGAGAATAGCTTGAATAGAATCAAGAGCTCCTCCGAGTCTGTTCGCCATCGTTAACCTAGGAGTTATGACCGATAATTAGGCCCGAAGTTGACTGTCCTCTTTTAGTTCAATATAACATAATACCACAGTTTCTTAGTGGTCTGTGAAGTAGTTTCTGATCACTACAAGTGGCATATTTTTATTAGCATAGTTCCGTATTATAACTTCAGTTTTACTTGAAAACTTATCTTAGTATAAGCCAAATAGTTAATGGTATTGAATATTTATTAAAACAATCATTTATGATTCATTTAGAGGTTAATTGTGTTTTTACAATATTGCATTGATGAACGTGCTAAAGCTAGAAGCTACTATTAACTGAAATTCTGAACAATTATCATTCTATTATCAACCGGATCTATTTTATTCAGACTATTTGTTGCTTCTTTATATTTGTTTTTTTAATGTAATTATATTCCTCAGATCTCTAGACTTTAATTTCATTATAATTTTTTGACTAGGTTTCAATCAGGAAGTATTTGTCCTCATTTCTCTCACCTATCCAGTGTGGTAATCTCATCTATTCGACAATCATTCATGTCGTCTTTCATAGAATTTGTTTGTGTTCTATTCTATTTGCGTTTTACGGCTGTTCTTCTTGACATTTACTTTACTTTACGTTATATATATTCATTTATATCTATTATACATGGAAATTTCTGAAATCACCGACTTCATGATTTCTAAATCTTCGAGAACTAATTTTTAAAATCCTGCTTCTCTACACCTTCAACTTGTAGTTGACTACTTTTGGTTTTTGATAAATTACTCTAATTAAAGTTGTTTCAGAGATATTTACCAATGTTATTATGACTTGTGAATGTATAGCGAAACCCCCTGTCTTTGATGTAGGACCGCCACCCGACCTATCACTTGTCTGGCATCTATTGAGCGATGAACCATACGAAAAGGTAAAGTTGATGGTTAATATAATAAATGCTTTCTTTGAAAATTATACTGAGGTATATTCAAAAGGGATAATGTATGGAGAACATAAATCACATATTTATTCTATCATATCAAAGCTTATATCAGTTCTGCACTCAATATCCAAGATCCATTTTTCTATCATACTGACAGCGTTTGAATGAAATATTTCACTGCCAGTATTCGCAGCCACCCCTTGAGAATCAGATGAATTCTTCAGCTTTGATGAATCATCATATTATGCAAATTTCTAACCCGAAAAGGAAGTGAAATTACATTCCCCTGATAAAAAAGACACCGCAAATAATATTTAAACACAAAATTAAGAGTGTCTCAAGTAGTCAACAGTGTTGATGACATGCAGCTGTTCTATTTTGAATTAGCTCTTAATATGCTTGAGCTTTGAAAAGAAAATCTTTTTTCGGAGATTTATGTATTATTCATAATTTTTAACTAATATGCTTTTCAATTGTATTATTGTATTGAAGTTTACCATAATACCGATTGTTAGCTAATGACTTAATATCTCTAAACTACACCTTACTCAACGCCAATGTCACATTTGTCACAAATTTACATAGCTCCGTTAATCTTTCAATGAGGCGATAATGCATTACAAGTACGACTTTAGCTGAGTATCGACATGAGATGTGCTAGTTACGGATCAGCCCTATTGTCTAGTTGTCTAGTACAATCCTCTCAAGTAGAACCATTAAGTTGTTTTTGCAGAGGATACTAATTCTAGTCCTAGAGTATGAAAAAGTGTGAAAATTGCGCAACACTTTGAGAAATTGACTAATAGAAGTAATTCTCAGTGTAATTATGTGAAGTTCATAATATGGTTTTGAAAAGTTAAGCTATAAGTGTAGATACTGTACAAGGTATTATCTTAAAAGTCAAAGTTAAGGTGCAAGTTAAATAAAGTATTTATTTGAAAAATACATTAAAATGGTGTTACGCTTCAATGTTTCAGGCTCCAGACTGCGAATGGAGTCCATTTGTTTCAATTTCCGATATCTCTACAAACAGTGAACTACCTCTTACCAGTCAATCTCTTATTGTTACAGCATTGATAGCTGTATTAGCATTTATTATTCTACTTCTAGCTCTGATTTATAAATTAAAAAGGTCAGTGGGCTGATTCTTTACCTACACTCCTATTATTAAATAAGAAAGAACTATATTGATTTATGTTTTACTCTCAATACTTGTTATGAGGAAATTGGAGGACGGCACACTATTGTTTTAGAACAGTCTTATATTTAAATAGGTGTTCCTGAATTTTTGTTTCCATGCATTGCTACAATAATTTTGCAAACTAACAGTGACCAAAGCCTATAGTTTTTATATAAATATAGAATTATTTTCAAAAGGTCATTTTATATGAATTTTTAATTCATACTCTTATAGAATGCGATTATTCTTATTTAATTAATGAGCTCTTGCTGATTGTCGAAGATAATTTGACAACTCGATCCATCATCTATTGGGAACAATGGTGCAGTCATAGCTCGACAGGGTCAGAGAGAGGTCATAGCTCAAATCCCACTAGATTTACGGAAATTGCTAAAGGCCGTTATCTACGAATTTTTAAAAAAAAATTTGGATAATAGCGATGGCAGAATGTTGCTAATAGATATATAGAGATATATTACATCTTTAATCCCAATATAAAATACAGTTAACCACGGTCAACTAATTCTCATGTGATTTTATAAATTAACTAATCTTCTCTAGAGCTATTTGCTTATGAACTACTCAACTAACAGACTTTTCATATCTATTGGTTATATATCATAGGTGACACTTCTGTCAAGTTATATGGTAGGCGACCATAAATGACCAGATTTCCACCAGATTCTCTTGATTGGCTCCGGATGGTTGATGTAGTCAATTGTTGACCTACTGAGAAACTATTTGTACATTCCTATTAAGCTACTGGCCGTTACAAAATATTAGATTGTTATCTTTTACATTATCGTTTTAATCCAATAATATATTTATATATTGCAATAACTATTTAAAGTAAAGAAGATTATATATTATTTGATTTTAAAATACTACAGCCATAACAAGACGAGTAATAATTTTATTGACTTGACATACTGGTGACGAACGCATTTTGTCATCGGTTGAGGTCAAGGGTCGATTAGGCCTATCGAATGCTGATTCGCAATCGAGTTATGTATGTTGTTTTGGTATTCCATGAGAGCACAGCGGGGTGCTCATATTAGGATAACGGAACGAGATATTCCAAAGAAAGGAGGTGGATCTGACTTCTGTTTGTCGAGAAGTTCCTAGAAAGAAAAGGACTACTATAATACTTTAAAGAATAACCATGACAAAATTAACTATTGTAGGCGTCACTGATATTTTTTTTTCCACTTTTTTTACCCAATTGTTAAAAATTATGTCAATTCCTGTTTCTTAATATAATATGATCGATGTTATAAGAGAAAGGTCATAACCTAAGAATATTGGTTTCAAATAGAAGGGAATTAACTACTATTTCACGATTGCTAATCAATTCACTACAAAGGAAATGTAGCGTGTTTATTTTGCTTTATGCCAAAGGCTAATTGAAATATTCTAATCTTGTGAGAGGAAGATGATTCGAAAATTTCTAAACGTCTTAGAAATCTCACTCGCACATCCAAAAATCAAATTAAATTAGTGATGGATTTGTATATTTAGCAACGAATAATTTATATATTTCTTAATCTCGTTATGATTGTCGCGTGCTTCAGCATGCTTACACATAAATGCATCTTCATATTCTCTAAATCCCTTTGTTTATTAGTCCTCATGCGATTTGAGCATTGGAAAGATGCGCAACCACTTCATCAGACATAATTTCATAAGCGACTGAATGCACATATTTTGCACGACCGCATACGCGAGAATAATGCTTGTAGTTCTCTAGAAAGTTTTAGAGAAAACAATTTTGAACAAAATTTGTGCTAAATTTTACAGACGTTCAAGAGCAAGGAGAAAAACAAAAACTGATTCCTCTGATGCAATTATGTGTGCTGGTGAAAATGTTTGGACGTACAACTCTATGAAGACTTCCCATACGGTTAGTAAGAAAAAATATCAACTTATTTAGATATGAGAAAACCACGAAGAAGAGAACAGAAGGACTTTTACTGTTAATAAACCTTTTATTCCAGGGATCAGTGGGTGTCCTAATGTATAGTGGTAATGGATCACATTCAGGAAGTCGAATATTTCATCAAACAACACCAGCCACATTAAGGTGAGCAGGAGTCCCTTGTAGCAATATACGATTAGGTCTTATATATAGTATCAATAAGTATAGTAAATTCTCAAAAGATTATCGAGTACACATCTCAATTCTCCACTGCTTTTTTTGAATTAAAATTTTTTTTTCATAAAACTAACTAATATCCTTTGTCAAATAAACCCTATCTTAAATTCACTACTGGTTTGATCTAATCTAGACATCTCTGACAACTAATCGATCAATTATGAAACGTGGTCACGAGGAGACATCTGATGATAGATTACCTTAACTTCTGTTGAAAATATTGATTGTACATCTTTGTATTGGCAATTTTATGTGGTATTGGGCCTTAAAAATTAAGATGATGAGGTTACACTACTTTAGGTCATACATTGGCACATCATTAGAACCAGTGCCATTACGTCATTCTGCATCCACAACTCTGCGACTGCAATCTGCTGAAAATTCTGTTTCCTATCATAGCGTGGGGCGACGTGCTGCTCCACCTACAGAATACTATGAGGAGATACCTCCAAGAGGTTTGGATTAAATTTTCAAAATTGCGAGCATTCGTGGTTATTTATATTTAGTTTTGGTGATTATGATAGCAATACGATAAATATCAAAGATATTTTTCTTTTGACCTAACTCTAATTTAATCTACTTTTTGAAATATAATTAATTATATCTTAGGGTCATCTTCTCATATTCCTTCAACAAATAATGTCCCCATATCTTCGCAAAGTCGGATGTCGATTCGCAAACCTCCTCCTACTTGTCGGCCACCCCCTCCACCGCGGGAGTATAGTCCAGGTGGCAGTGATTGCAGTATAGAAAAGGAATTGAGCAGGTTTGTAGATAAATTAGGACCAAACTTGCCATTTCCTTTATTACTATTTCGTATCCCAACTTCTATAAACATGTTAATTTGTCTAAGATCCCATGAGTCATCGTTTTTGTTTGGATCTCATATAGACGTATATAATGAAGGCAAAAATCGAAACAGAATACTTATTAATCTAAGATTACTAACTGCTTTGTAATAAAATGCAATCGTTCATGTAACCAAACTATTATTATATATTATTATTTATTGTCAATGAAAATTGTCTTCACCACTTATTTTAAGAATTCCTACTGATTCTCCGCCACCACCTCGATGGGATGAAAGCGAATCTCGGTCAAGACAATCAGCAGAAGGTAGGGAAAGCGGGTATGGTACTACACCTAGCAGGCAGTGGAGGAGTCCCCCAGGAAGCGGTGGAAGGTTAATTTTTTGTCACCTCAAAACTACCTAACTTCATTTTAAAAACAGGTGACTTTAATAATTTATCTTAGATCAGATGACTCACCTCGTGTACCTACCTACCTCCTATCTCAAACTCCAAACGCTCATTCAATGACTTACGTGTAGACCAGTTAAGGTCATCAGTTTTTCTTATTGTTTTTAACTTTAATACTTACTTTACTTTATTTTTGAACTGTTTTCATTGAATTTACGGACAGGCATAGTTTAATCTTCACAGAATATTTTAGGGTTCGAGGACTAACTGTATGTATGAATGTGTATGGATTTTTATTTGAATTGGTCTGTTATGCTAGTCAGTTGTTTTATTATAAATAATAAATATCGGATTATTATGTGAGCATAAACACAAATTACAAAATTTTAAATATGGAAATTTTAACAGTACAATGATTTATTACTTAGATAACTCGTAGACAGCTGTAATGAGATACATGGTCGAAAAGAGATCTGGTCTTGCTAGGTAGCAACGAGGGCTTGACTTCTTAAAAGAATCCAGTCTCCTGAAAATAATTGTTTTATTGTTAAGCAGTTATTAGGGTTATGTTTAATGTACCAAGACGTACAAGATTTGAAAGTTTACACCACTGGCAAGAATGCAAATTGAGGATATGTTAAATATATTTAATAGTAATTTTTCATTATGTACAAGGCAGGTTAAAGGAAACTATGTTTGAAGGGTAATATTGGCCTTCAGAAATCTTTGAATGAAGTCATGAATAACCACATAAAATCAGATTACAAACAGTTGATCCTTTTCCAACTTCGAAATGAGATAGGTAATATAGACTGAAAAGTCATGGATTCCCTCTTAAATCATAAAATGTTTAAAGTAATTGGTCGAGATGCTAACGGAAGCAGGACCTTAATTTTCATTTTCACCCAAATTATTAGTGAGGACCATTTTGAAAGGTGCCGTAGTAATAGTACTTACCTAAGGTGCCTGTACAAATCAAGGACTCATAAGATTGGTGTAGTTTACTAATTACTATTCTTTTTTCTATCCCTAAAGTGTATGTTTTCTTTTTTTTATAGTAAAGATTAATAGGATGTTTGTGATTGCAATTGTAGAAATTGAGAGGACCGTTATGATTGAAGTACTAAGTAGTCGATGATGTACGAAAGGGGAAGTGGTAGTATATAGGGAAAAGTGGATCATAGTTTGTCTAAAATTCTGTGACTCAGAGTATCCATTCCTGTAGCAAACTAGACGATATCTTGTTACTTTGCCAGAGCTTTATCAATAATGATGATTATAACTGAATGGAAAAAATTTCACTAATTTTGAGGATAACTGTAGCTCGAATAAAATAAAAGCTAACGAAATTAAATAAAAACAAAGAATATTAGTTTGTTTAAGAACAAAAAATAATTTATACAGGAGAAAGTTTGTCAATTTAGTAAATAGTAAACTGGAAATAAGATGTATAAGCATGAAGAAATAACTCAATTTTGATTATAAATCAGCTAATATATTTGCGAAATTCAAACTTTGAAAGAAATTATGAGCGAGAGTAGTTAAGTGCCTTTTTTTTTTAAATTAAAATATATTAATGACAATTCGATCTCGTTTATTCGATACATAGTCCAAAACCTGTTGTTAAATTGTCTAACTCTTATTTTTCGCCTTGTTTTCTAAAGGATAAGCTAATTAAAATTATAATTATATAATAATATTTGTGTAATGGTAGACTCCATATAACTATAAAAATTCGAATCTCAACAACAAAGGAAAACAAAATATCTCATCCAGTGGCAATGCACTATAATTTAATTGTGTGCTATCATTATTTTAACTATTATGCAAATGATCTCTTATAAATTTAAAACTAATAATATCGATGAATAAGTAGAAACTTGTAAAAATTACGAATTGAGTGCATCATTTATCATGTTATATTAAAATGTTTCAAATTTCTTGGTTAAGAAGAATAAAAAGCAATACATCAATTTGATTAACAAACCTGTAGCTTCTGAACAAAAAAGCGGAAATCGGCTGCCTCGTTAGATGTAAGTTCATCAGTCGATCCGTTCAGAATTCCCTCAAGAACCGAAATCATGTGAATCGTTTCCTCCTCTGATAGCTTCATTTCAGCGCCGAATAGATCAGCTGTTGGTGATTCTAAATATACAATTTATAAGATGTAATTAGTGGAAACAGTAATTTTGGATCTTTGGAAATTTGGATGTTGCAATTTTATTTATTTTACATCTTATGCTTTTGTGGTTACTAATTGTGTATCCAATACATTACCTAGTTAGTACAAAATGTTTAGAAACTGAACAATTTCTTTATGTTAAAGCTCCTACGCCACTGTTTGATCCAATATAATTTAAAAGGATAATAGTTTGTTGGTGACGCATGACATATTTTCGGAGACTTGTTCTGCGTCCCCGTTTCTAAAGGACGATAGGTAATTTACCGTTGAGCCGATAAAATATTCTACTCTAGCTATTTGTTCCCGCATTTCTAAACAACTTTGTAATGCAGATTAATGCTTAACCACCGTGTCACATCACTTTTATGAGAGCTTTTTAAGAACAAAGGTACTTTTGAATATGCTTATCAAGTTTAAAAGGAGCAATATATATCCTATTTAATACCATAAAAGATAACTCCCTTATTTTTCGGCAGTATACATACATACATTTCCGCAAAAATTAATAAGTAATCAACTAAATACATTTTTGGATTGAACAAAATAATGTTTCACTACTAAACTTAAACCTAGAAATAAGAAAACACTTATAATTTTTAATAGATAGAATATATCTGTGATATAAATATGATTATATTTTAGAAGTTCCAGTGATAAACATACGTGATAGCGCCACAGCTACCTTGTCGACGCCTCCTAAATCGCTTAGCTCCCCTTTAGCTTTAGGGCCAAAAACCTTCACCAGGAAATCTTTACCGTGGGCTGCCATCAGAGCTTTTAGAAAGGCAGCGGTCTCCTCCACGGGAGGACGTGTGGCTGGAAAATCGAAAAAAATTACTTAGGGAATATATATTTCCTATAATGAGTCAAAATACAGTAATTAATAATATGGTTATTTATTATTATGTATTTTACTTTTTATGAATATTTTATTTTACGTTATTATGTTGTTAACTACACTTAAATGTAATGTCTACTCTTTAAAAATTATTTTTCCATATTTATCTTATAATGATATAGAATGATAAGAGTAGCTGTAATATTATGTACAATCCGTCTATATTACGGTATTATATTTGGATAAAATTACATGCTCATTTATATTTGAGAAAATGCTCCGTCACGTCACTTTTCGCGTGTGCAGCTTATATTTAATTTTCATTCTGAAATAAAATATTTAATTTCTGTTTCAATAATGAAATCTAAGTACTCCAAATATTTAAAAGAAACTTTGCATGCTTATTTTTAAAATGAAATTCTATCCTCATAGTTTGTAAATGGGTTTAAACCATGATAAATAAGTAAAAATTAGTAGAGATTATAACTAGAATTACTTTAACTATGAGGTATTGTTAAGTCAAAACAAATTTTGGAATTAATATATAGTTTACGATGACAAGAATACGCAAAAGGGAGAAAAATATGATCGCCAATCAATTATCAGCATATTTTCTTCAAGTTGCTTCAATATATAAAGGAATAAAACAAAGGAGTGGAATTTACCTGCTGTACACATGCTTTTATTCTCATCGTATTCATCTGAACAATCCGGTGATCCGTCGCACAGATATTTGATTGGAACACACTCGCCCGAGGGACACTCGAATGGGTGCCATGTAGGACAAGGAGCTAAGTAAAATCAACTTTTATCAATCTTTACAATGATAGACTTTGAAATGGTTTCTTTTTCCTTTGTAACTTTAACCATTCTTTATCTTTAGTACCCATATATAACGTACTTATTGTCTTTGAAACTTAAAACTTTTTGCCTATTCCTTTCTTACTTGAACTATCACCACGCTTCCCTCCTCGAATAAGTTCCCTGATGCTGAATGCGTATAATTGTGGGAGGGATGCGGTGACGATGGCCGCTAAAAGTAGTTGGGACAACGGCCGCATGCCGGGCTACCTGCAAATTCAAAGCTAACGATATATTATATAATAGGCTTGGTTTCGTGATATGACTAAAAAATAAAGGTCTTAAAAATAATATAGAAAACTTTACACATGAGAAAATAGTTAAAATTTATAGATATATATCTAGACCCCACATAAATATGAGCAAAAGTCGAATTCTTATTGAGGTAATAACTACACTATTCCATTGTATTTTTAAAAAACCAGATTTTCCATGAAGGTATTGAATAGTTAAAATAATTATATTATAACTAATATATACCATTAACCAAACAACTAAGTAACACAAATATTTCTTGCCGAAAAATGTTGTTCTCCTCGTTCAATTTTTTCTTAAGTCTTTCATTACTATTTTTTTATTTTACGTCGGTATTATTTATTACACTATATAGTTCATAAAGCTACCGATTGAAGTAATAATGTTTTAGAAACATTCCTAGAGTCTGATTATGATTAAAAAATAGCTTGTAATTTTCATTTACTTAGGCGTATACTTAATTGAAAGATACCGCTATTTTTATACTTGGATGTTGGAAGAAATATAAAATAAAGTTGTAGAGAGCATGGAAAGCATTGAAGCAAACAGTGAAGAACAAGAATAAGGAAATAAACGATTTGATGAAGTAAAGAGATAAGAACTTATATTAGTACTGGAACAATTAATGTCCAGTCTTTCGACTCAATTGCTGCCGACAATGAGATCATAACCGCAGTATACGATGTTATGAAGTGAATATGTGGTGACGGCAAGAGATAACGACATGGCACAAATAAAAAATTGGAATAATTATTAACTGTGAGCTGTTTAGTTTTCACTTTTCCTGCTTGCATCCCCTGTTCAGGCGAGGAGTGTGTTCTTATTTCCAAAACCTTTTTGCATATATAGTCGTTATTTGAATAGTAGATAATAACTAACTAGAAAAATACTAAAAAAAATAATCAATTCTAAATATCTGACATAATTTTCATTTTTTAAAGTAATTAGAAGGCTTATTAAAAAGTGGAGTTGCATACTTTCTGAGATCTCAAAAATATTTAAGTCAACAATCTTATACAAAATGTAACATTTTCTTTTGTATTGAGTTTAAAACTTATTCATTCAGTTCTTAAGTGAGCGTCAAAATGGTTTACTGGAAATTTTAATTTAAATAATAGACGTGAACTATAAATTATAAACCAATACCCTAAATACATGTTTCACATTTATTTTTAACGCTTTGTTTTAGTGGTCTCTTAAAATGTTGCCAGCAAAGGATATCAGAACAACAATGAATTCGGTACGAAAATGCTTTTTATCTACTTTTTTTTAACATGATTCATAATTTGTTGCAATTATTCTGATCTCATTTTCCACAAACACTTTGTTCATATATAGAATCCTGCTCCTAGCAAATCTTATTCTTGTTCAATCTGACAAATTGTCTAAAGATTGGTTCTTTTTTAAAATTTTAAATTGTAATAAACTATACAATTCATGCGAAAAAAATTTTCTTTATGGACCACTTGTGGAATTCAGATAACTTAGTAAATATATAGGCATGACTATTTTGGATTATATGCAAATCTCTTTATTCTAAATACTAGATTTTACTAGTTCACAACAAAATTTAGTATCTAGATGTGGTTATGACATTGCTTAAAAATTTAAGCGAGGTATGAAACTAGCACAGGTGTTCTGCAAACAGGCACAATACAGCAGCAGTCAAAACATGAGTAGTATGGTAAGGCAGTGGGAAGAAAATCGATAGAAATACGCGTTTTCTATAAGAAAAGCCATGTGCCGTATGAAAGGGGCAGCTATATATGAAATCTAATCATATACTCGCCTGAGGCAAACGTGAACTTGCCATGATGCTATGCTTAGATGTTCTTGAATTGAAGTGAAATGAAAGGAGCATGGATGGAAACATGGAGCAGCGTGAAATTAATAATCAAAAACAAATTTTCGAAGTATTTTCTCTGGTTATATAAACATCAGAGCGTAAATACAACTCTCAAACGTAAATATTGTTAGAGTGTGAAACAACCACTATGAAACATTGATTTAGAAGGTAAATAAAACATTTGAAAACAAAAATTAAATTTTGACTTAGAATCAGCTATATTTTGTTTAGAGGAAGAAAAGTGGTTAAATTTATTATTTGTTAAAGAGACAGTTTGAAAACTACAGATATAGCCATCGACAACTGTGCTGAATAAGCTCTAATCAACTGTGACCACATATGATTGGAAAGCAATTTAGAAAAGTGTGAATATATAAAATTTTTATGTTCTGGGAAACGCACAAAAGCGTGGCCACTTATTGATGAGTCAATAGGTAAAAGACGCTTAAAATTTTGAACGAAGTAAAAGTGCTTATGTAAGTTATATACAGTACTAAAAAACGAGATATGGAATATTATTCGTTTATTCATACGGATTTAACCATTCAAATCACATATGTAGATTATGAAGAAGATGGATATTTTAATTCTTTATACACTGTGATGAGAGTTATTGGTGTCATAAGCAAACCAATCTTTCAGAAATTTTCAAACTAAGGGATTTGTTGCTATAGCTAACACTGCTCTTCGTTTATTTCATTAACCTGGTAAATCATAGTTGTATATTAAAGCTTTTATCAGTATTATAAATGTTCCATTGCCTATAAATAAATTCATGACTCAATGAGGAAAAAAGCAACTATAAATGTCTTCCTTTCGCCAAATATGTTATGGTGGTTTATTATTATATAAATCCAGTCAACCAGTGAATTTTTAAAGTTGAGAATAATGGTTTTCCTTAGGAAAGTATCGCAGTAAAATAAGAACAAAATAAACTGACATTCATCTGGAGAAGTTTACACATTTTCTTTAGATTTGGCGGTGCAACCTATATTGTTTTAGTTCATAAATTTTACATGGTGTTTTGCTTGAGACATGAAAAATAGCGAGCGTAGCCCAATCGACTTCCAATTACAACAGGAATGTTTTAGTATGTAGAAGAAAAGGGGATTTTAAGATATTAAGTTGCCTACGACCTCAGCTAAGTCTGAATTATGCTCAGTAGTTTCCCACCGAAGTAGTGTGCATCATTACGAACTGGATAATGCAGGGCTTTTATTACGTAATCCTTCATTGGCAGTAGCAATTAATGCCTTTGTGGAATGCAAAGACACTCGAACCACCACTTATCGTTAGCAAAAACCAACTATATGCTTGACTCTATGTGAATGCAAATTATTCTGGAAAATATTCTAAATTAGATTCACGAAAAAGATGAACTGCGAGTTTAACACACTTTGCATTTTTACAAGAGCCACATAATTTCAATGTATATCTAAAATTGATAAATATTAAATCCTCAACCTAACTCTTCACATCCTATTTTCGAGGTGGAAAAGTCTCTGAAGCATTTTGCCAAATTATCTTTTTATTCTGCTCTTATTTATAATAAAAAGATAGGCGAATTAAGAATCAAAAATATGGACAGGTTCAAAATATATTTCTAAAATAGTGGCATGTATTAGTATCAATTTTACATGATTTTAAGTCTGTATTTTAATGAGCTTATTATGATTGTACCATTGCTTATTCATATATGTGTGCATTAATACATCAAAGTTCTTAAGAATTGAAAATGTCAACAAATAGTACAAAAGCAGAACAGGAACAGATGAGTATCTAAACCGCAAGCCGCATGTTGGGATAAATACGGAAAAGTGATTCCCGCTAAACGCCTAGCGATCTAATGATAATATCTCTGCTTCTGTAGAAACGCTATATACTAGGAACCTAACACGGATTAGTCCGGAAGAGATTATAGTTCCACATACACTAACAGTTATTATGGCAGTACTAGAATTAAGAAATACATTTTATTAGAATAAAGCATATGGATGTAATGTCATTTAAGTAACAATCATGTGGAGAATAACGCATTATTAAGTAATTTTGCAATGTAAGTTCAATTTTCTTGTAGATTATTTTCCTATCTCTGAATTTAAAACCGTTATTTTGTGGTAGTTAATAAGTTAATAAGTAGTTTCATATGGTTGAAATTATCTGATGATGATTATTCTCTAACAAAAATGTAATTAAGACCAAAACTAATCTCTTACATATTATTACCATTACCTACATATACTGTAGATGGGAATAATATTTATATTTTTATATGACAGTTAAATTTAGATGATATTAATATACTACGATTCGTATAGCAGAGTCCGTCCTAACAGTTTCCATACCAATAGTATACTGTGATCAGCCAAACAAAATCAAAGCTACTATCTAAAAGACGAAGAAATTGCACGAATGGGATATAAGACCGTTTATCGCGCATCTGATTAAGGTAAATTTGCATGCATTAGCGGTTAAAGCATTCGGCTGGAAAAAAAGGCAACGAGGAAGAGTCACATCTCACTTTTTACACATACATTTTGTATATAATGCGTCATTATTGATATTTAATTTGTTAGGCTTGTATCCGATATGTTAAATACGGAGTATTAGCCATAATGATAAATGCAAAATAAGTTCATTTTCTTTGAGTAATCTCTAAATATCTCTAGAATTAAAATGATAAGGCATTGTGAGATAGTGTTCTCAGAAACATAATATGAGTCTAGGCGTCAACCCATAGCTAGTACATGTTTAGAAGGCTTGAGTAAGGCAGCCTACATCTGCATTATAGCACTTTGCGTTAAACAGTAAAGTAAAAATTCAGTCCACACCTGCTCGGTTTGCATGAACCATGAGAATGATGCTGTTGTTAATAATGAGATCTCATAGTTCTGCAGGTTTTCCACAATTATTACAAGAATTTTCTATATACACATACTGGAAAATAACAAAGGAATCATTAAATAAGATAGTATGAAACGAATATGAAATAAATTTATCTCTTATGTATCCTCCTTAATAGATCGTTATGTCCGACCTACATAAAAACATAAAAACAAGTTAAAATCGACATTAAGCAAAGAACTAGGTTTCCAAACAAAGGTAACGTTTCATCTACTTAAGATTTTATGGGCTTTGGGTTTGATCAACATATTAGGCTAACAATGCGATGTGGCCATGGTCTATGAGCTTCAAAATGTTCCTTTGAAAGGCATTTCCGGAGGTGACGAAAAGTAGGCGGTTTTTACTTTAGTAGACTGAGAAAATTTAAACAATGCTACTGATGGATTTGACCTTTTGTTGGTCAGAGGACTTCATGGCTAAGAAAAATGCTAGCATACACTAATCATGGTTAGTCATGAACGACAATGATTTTGCCATAACATCTGTCCAGGAATCAAAATCTAAAAAGTTCACTAATCTCAGAACTATTCTATGAATAAGCCCAATATCCGATATTAATCGATGCCAAAACGACTGAAATATTAGTTGGAGATGAAATAAGGCTCCACATTCATGAAAATTCCTTAGCAACGAATATCTTAATTTAACTTAGGCTTTTCACTGTAATTATAAATTATTTTTCTTTCTTAAAGCAAGAACATGTATGTAGTAGGAGAAAAGAGGTACTAGTACGAGGAATAAGAAGCAATGAGTAAACAAAGAGAGTTTGATAGGTTATGTGATGCGTTATTTTGCCAAAGTGGCGAGATATCGCCTACGCCTTCTAATGAGAAGTTCTTGACGAATGACATTTGACATATAGACAATAAAGGTAAGATTAATGGAAAAATAGGATATAGAAAGAGTTATACATAGGCATTTTTTGCCTTACAGAGTGTTAAGTTAGACCAGCATTCATACTGACTAATGACATTTTCACGATCTTCCTTAGATATGCATGTTCGAATGATTCTTGCGAGCTCTTAAGATATTATTTTAGAGAGATGGTTTTTTCTACAATTTAAAACTAACATAGAGAACTGAAGTCATTTTAAACATTTTAACTAGTGTCTATGTAGTAATTCCTTATCATAGTTAGCAAAACAAATAAGAATTTTCTCATGTAGACAACATTATGCTTTCTGGAGATAATATCGATTCTTATAAAGATATTCGACCAGCACAATGATAATAGTTATATTTTATGATGGGATCTAATATTTATCATAGTAGCTATATGAAGCATACAGAGTTGGAAAGTAGAGGGAGATGCAAAATTAATTACTAGGCATCCTTTGTCGCAATCAGACTAGCATATACATATACCTGTAAACCTATCCTTATATGTATCAGATGAAAAAAGTTAATTTATTACTAGAGTTATTGTGGAAGTCTAGTGTAGTTTTGGAAATGTTTGCAGCCATTAACTTACTAATATAAAATATAGTTTAAGTAAAATGCAATATTTCCATCATTAAAAATCACGGTATTATGTTGAAATATTTATTATAGTAAAATAGATGTTTCCCTAAATGATTAGATAAACACATATATCTGTATCTAAATCTGTCACTTTAAAAAATATGTTATTAATCTCATTATTTTTTTATAACCTAATAGGTTTACGAACTGGTAATTGCTGGCATAGATGTATATATATTATATTTGCGTGCTTACATCAAGATGATTATGGTTAATAGGAGAAAGAATTTTCGGGTTGTGTCGTTGATAGCTGAAATGACAAGTATCACTTCCGTGGTGGTGAATTTTCGATCATTGATATATCATTAACTGCAGCTAAATGATATTAGAGTGCTGAATGGGCAATAAGTCGTGAGAGTCGGATATTAACAGCGCCAATACTCACATCACTCCAAGAGACGGAAAACACACCTGCAGGAGGGAATTTCCACTGGGAATGGCTGCATAAGAAACAATTTACTTATACATCAAAGAATATCAAACTCTTTCATATTATCTGCTTAGTTTTCACAAATATAGCATTGATAGAAATTTTAAAAATATAATTTTTTTTAAACTCATGTACTAACGTAAAATAAAATTTGATTCGATTATGAAAACTAATAAGATGCTTATCACTACTAATTCACTTATAAATGATATCATAATACTGACTTTGGAAAGAAAAGTAGGACTATGATGCCGATATATATCCCATTGTTTTTGACTTATTATTAATAACGTCAAGTTCTCTTAAAAGTTCAACGCATATTTCGGGACGAATGTACTCCTAGGATTGAGAAATGTTAAGAGCTTAAAATACTTCTAACCCTACAATGTGAAAAATAATAGGTAAAAGGTAAAGACGGCATGTCTTCAATTTTACTTAACTCTAACTCCAAACAAGTTCAGGATAGTGAACATTCGCTAGAATAAACTTGAAGATTAACGAGAATAGTTAAAGTCATATAATTGAGACTGGACGAAAAATAAATAGTATGACTAATTAAAGCAGTATCATATTTATTATGGAAACTAGTGAACTTATCTGCTATAAGATTCAGAAAATACATGAAAACCCCTATAGCTAAATTCAAAGAGGAAGGCGAAACATTTAATGTTGCTATTTGCAGCTACCACTTATGTCGTCTGATGTATTCTTGGAACTACTGACTTGTAGTCGTAAGATAAACAAAAGATTAATGTCAGTTAGTGCATTGATGGTGAATTTTGATTAATTCATGCCTTTGTAATGCATTTTGATCCAGGAAATGCTTATGTAGTATTCAGAAAGTGGTTAAAATATCTATCTACAAATCTAACAGTTCATATTAGTTTATACCGAATTTCTCTTATCTTAAATTATGCCATCATTAATATTTCCTTATTACTGAAAAAAACAGTCAAAAAATGTTCAGTGGCGATGATCACAAAGTCGAATATTCAAATAGTATTTAATGGCCAAGCAAAAATACAAGAAACTCGAAGACACTTGTCGTGAATTGGTAGGTTATAGCCATCTTCATTCTACTGGAAATATTTTACAAACAGTTATATTCCAATTTTCTACGTTCTGCATGGATGGCATATAAACGTAATATATTATCACCAAACTTTAGCTACCCATGGCTATGAGGCACTCTTCGATGATGATAATTTTAGATGAAATACTACTAAAACCATTTAAATATAGAAATTAATAGATATTTGGTAAGTCATATACTTTAGAACAATGGTTTAAATGAAGGTTGAAAGTGAAGAGCATGTTTAACAGTGGCTTACTTCGTTTATTTAAAGAAATCATGAAAATAAGATAAAATGTTTCATGTAAAAGTACAAAACATGGGCATAACTCTAATGCCATTAATACTTAATGATGTGTCTAATCATAGTTTATCTCAAAAATTTAAGAAGAAAAACACAAGAAGGAACTTTGGATAATGTGGATATCACAAAAATATTTCATGTGGTATGCTGTAATTGAATGTGTAAAACTTAAATAGTCATAACAATTGCTTGTCGATGCGTAGTCGTATTTAAAATTACTGTGCTTATTAAATTTCCAGGAAGACAATCTAATATGGATTAACATTTGTTAATTCTAAATTTAACTTTGAAATGCACATTCCATTTCAAAATGTTGTCAAAATCCAGACCCGGAATGGACTATTATTTTAGATATGTTATGAATAGCTCTAACGAGTAACACCACCCGCAGATCAACTCTTGTTAATTCCTGAGTTCAGTTATTTGACATGATCTCCATGTACCATCCCATTCGCCAGTCGTCCGCATTGTTTTCTCTTCCACTCATCCATATATCCACATTTCATCCCATCGACCTTTAAATTATATTAGCCTGAGAATTAATTTCTTTGCATAACGATTAACTAAAAATAAATCTTACTAAATAGCTTAGCAGTGATATCCAAGCTTTAACAGCTTCTCTCTTTGATCGCACGCATTCCACTTTTGTTATGACCTCCGTAAGACACTCTCCGAGTTGATCCCATAATGATCCACAACACCGTTCATTCATACTAACATGAGAACTGCCGATGTCCATACAACGTGCCTAAAATAAAAAGAGAACTAAGAACTTAAACAGAAAATACTATAGGGTATAAAAATCATACGTAAATGTGTAAACAAATTCAATGAATTTTATAAATAGCAAATCCATTACTCTAGCAGATAGTCTTTCCTTGTTTATCACTAACATCTGTTAAGAGGTTGTAGAGAATAGTCATCTTCCATAAACAAAGGTAACAAAAACGCGTTAATTATATTTATCTTTGATGCCTTTATAATTAAACGATTACCGTTTTAAAGGTTGATATGAAGCGTTCGATTCTAATAAACATAAATATCTATTTATATTGAGAGTTCTAAAATATGCATATATTAATCGTAAATTTTTTTACATGTCCACACATTAGTATTTTATCTCAACTAAACATACGTTAGGATTAGCATTCTGGGACTCCTCAATTCTGGGAAATAGTCAACATTTTAAGCCCGAAAATTCGATATCCTAATTCCGAATTATATGCTTTATTTAAACTGATAATATCTAATTAACTAACCTGAACAAGTTTTGATGACTGAGACAGATCGCAAACAAAAGATTCAAGTAGATCACACAATACCTAAAAACTATACATCTGATTTCAACTTCTCCATATTGATTATGTAAAACATTTGTAGGTAATTAATCATCCCATTTCGTATTCTACAGTTACCTTAGTATGCATATTTAGGTCGCAACATTGGTTCGATCGGAATCCCTCAACGATCGTCATTTTTTGAAACATTTCCCGACATATACTTGATTTAAAACAGAGTAATCTGAAAAGGATTGTCTTACAAGAACTAGTTGCACAAGTAACAACCTTCAAATATTAACATCAAGTAGATAAAGTGGCTATGTCATGGAAAGATGTAATTTTTTGCAAAATGAATCCTTTCAAGTCAATGAAATAATTAAAGCTGAAACCTTTTTCAAATATTCTATATATTTGAAGTTTATATTTCTATAAGTTCTTTACTTCATTCTATAGTAAAATAACTAATCTTCGATTTTTCATAATTTATATCTCTATTGTTTCACTTATATATTATCCACTAACTTGAAAACTTGAGTAAATGTATTATTGTTTGTTTTTATTCTTATCCACGTTGCTTGCAGGAGTTGTGTCTGGTATCTAAAAATTATATTTAGCTCCAAATAAAATCTCAGATATATTTATTTTCTTTTTATTAAATGCCTAAATATGACTTGGGAAAGTTTAATAAAAATCTCAGATCACATATGTTAAAATGTATTATAATACCAACTGTGTCAACTTTAGGTAGTCAGCTAGTGTAGCTCCAACCTCACCGCCATTTTCGAGATGTACGGCCGCCCTACTTAGTCGTCTTCCTTGATGATTTCCCATATCTTCAAGCCTACCAGATAGAGATAATTTGGGCTTAAAGTACCTAAAATAAATTTAGTAACAGCATTTTAATGCTGATCATAGTGATGAATTTCAAATAAAGCAAGCACAAACGAATAACTTAATAAAAGGTTGTTGAATAGGAAGACCTGGCCATTAAGTGTCATGAAGTATAGATATCTCTAAGCATAACTAAGTATTTTAATAATAATAAATGGATTAAGCATAATATCAGATGACAATATATGTTTAGGACCACACAATATGAAATAGTTCGCATCAAGTCCCAGACATTGCCAAATATGTGGGGTAACGGAACTTGTAAGAAGAAAACACATTCATTTTGGAGAGGAAGCAGTTGCACAATTATAACTTTTGCTAATAAAGTAATAAACAGATGGTTATAAATATCAAAGTAGCAACGGAATATACTCTGCTATAAAATCTCTTTGCAATGGGTTTATATGTATCTCTACGCACCACATTATGAGACTTACAAATTATATAAATTTTATTCCTATACCATATTTTATGAACAATCGTATTTTGTATTATATTAAGTAGTACTCTTAGTTAGAACTATGTATGTGAACTTTGCGCATCATATACTACATATTAGTATTTTTTAAACCTCGTACAACTCGAAATTTGCGTTTTCAAAGTCGGATCTATATTTCGCAATCTTTTGCAGATGATGCTTTATGCTTCTTAGAAGAGACGGAAATGTATGGGGGAATGGGAATAAAAATAGCCACCAACTAGTTCGGCCATTGCAGCGAGGATTTACATAAGGAATTAATAATTCGTCAGTGGTTTTTCAAAAATGGCTCTAACATTCTGTAAAAATAAAAGTCCAAATGAAAAAAGAAGAATATTACGTTGGGCAAATTTTCCATAAGACCGGCAAAGACTCACTTCAGTTCTGCGCAATCGGTGCTGAGTCTTTGTTGGTTAAAATGAGGACTGCGAGGCAATGACGACTCAGAGCACTTGTGCACAAGGCGTGAACCAACCTCCGACACCCGAGGAGTTGTCTGAGCAGAATGTACCTAGAATTATAAAGATATTGGAAGATGGTATTCTTATGCAGGATGCAATGTTAAACGGTGGTCATGCACAAAAGTATTACAAGTTTTGCTTGTATAAGTAAATAACCACTTTGGAGAAATGCAACGAAATTATGCCACAGCTATGAAGCTATAAAAACTTGTGATGCAACATGCTTACCCATAAAATATCATCTATTTCATTGAAGTTCCTAAGTATATTTTAAAGGTTAAATTCTTATAGATGTGTTTTGCTTATTATATAGAGTTATTTTAAAATGTTTGATCATTGACATATAACTTTTATTGATTTAAACTTTTTATCCAGAGCAATAATTTTCTGACATTTTATGCAATTTTCTTGTTTGCATTAAGTAAAAAAAATACTAACTTTAGTAATTTGAACTAGATTCTTCTAAAATGAAAGTGCTTGATTAAATTTAACGTATTTTTTTTAAAAATATAGAAACTGGCAAGAAAAACAGCACAAATACATTTATGCATAGCCGTATGAATGCGAAACAACAGCTATACATGAGAAGGCACGTTCGCACATAAATTATGAATGTTGTCACGGATTTTTTTTCTCTTTCATTGTTGTCATTATTGTAACCAAAAATACACCGAAATCACACCAAATACATAAATAAAAATAAGTAAGAGCAAATACAAAGTAATTTTATTATTGCTAACTATTAATTTATTACTACTAATTTTAACTATGCAGTAATAATTTAGTAATAAATATAGTTTTCTGCATAATTAAGTGAGCTTTCTGGTCTATCTGAGAGACTAAGAAAGCTAACAGGTGAAATACGGATAACAAATAAAGAAAGTTAAGCTGACTGAGAACGTGGCCTGTGGGAAGTCATCTAATGAGGAACAACGAGTGAAAACCAGGGGGAAATGAGTCTTTATATGCTCTATGTGAAGGTGTTCAGGGAATTAAAAATGACTAATATTTTCATAACAATGAAAAATTGATAAATATGCCATTCGTAATATATTTACATAATATTTCCTTTCCCCATTTACAATATTTCTATATTTATAAAAAGAATCGAATTAAAATCAGAGCCCAGTTTTCGAAAATGCTCTAATTTAGTACACTTCTAGTAAGGAATTCTCAAAAATAAGAATATTTAGGAAATAGGTATTCGTAGGCATTGGTTAAGTTCCCACTAGCATCTAACAGATGAAAATCCATGAAAATAATTCAAGAAATTTTGTAATCTTTAGTAAATAATTATATATGAAAACAGAACAACACCGATTAGATCGAAAAATCCTATTGTACTGATCACCGAATTGTTGTTTTTGTTTTAACTACTATTGTGTTATGGGATTTTTTTACAGTATAGGAGTCCGTCATTAGTCTTTTTCAGTAGCCATCATCTCCATGAAACTGAAAACTCATCCAGCTTTCAGTGCAGTAAACTACTGGAGAAATAGGATTATGATTAATAATCAAAATTGGTAGCTTACTCTCGGAAATAGATTCATGATTTGGAGAAATAAAAGTGTAATTATGAAAAGAACATTATAGAATCAATGATAGTGACTGAAGTATCTAAAATATTCTTAAAATCAAACTGGTTTCTATTAGATACTAGATTTGCAGTATAACTCTGCAAAAATCATAAAATTCTAAAACCTTGTGTCTTGAAATGTATTCTTTCATTACAAATAAACGTACTTGTAGTAACTGGTAAAGCGAGGTACTAATATACCAAAACCAATGTCTATATTAACGAAAGAAAAATATATTAGGCTTCTCACACAAGATATTTATTTAGAAGTCTAGGTGTAACTATAGATAATTGCAGTATTTTTGATATGTATATTACTTTACTTTAACCACCGGTTTGTATTAATATAATCTATGTATGTGAAACATAAGTAGAACAGCAAAATCTAGCTAGAAATCGTCAGACTATCTCCTACCTGCCTAAGAAATGTCGCATCAAGACTTCTCCTCGTCTTCATCTGCTCCGCTGCTGATTGATCGTTGCCCATCCTAAATGAGAGTAAATCAGTTTTATGCGCATTTAGATTCCCAGCATGTGTAGAGAAAACATTACAACCATTTATGCACACCAAAGTTTCATTATAAGAGATTAGAGAGAATAAATTACAAACATAGAAAAGCTACTCTACCTTATTACAGACCTGAATTCTTACACTGCATTGAAGTATTTCAATATAAAAATCTAAGTATCTCTTAATTTATTTTGTCAATAAACTGCCTAATGACAAATAATAAATTGACTGTGGGTAGAAAATATTTATTTGGTTGTGAAAATATGAAAGCCAAACGAAGTCCACATTCAATAATTTAACTTTTTGAAGTTTCAGAATGTAAGCCTGCATGATTTCTAGTCTATTTCCGGCTTTAAGCTTAAGACGTACATGGTTAAGTATTAGCAATAATAACAACATTAAGTATATAGGAGTATTTAATCTATGGTGATAACAGTAATTATATCCTACCGCAAAGTTTTGGATAAAAAGTAGTCTTTGTTTCCAACTTAAATTAGAAATAGCTTCGGAGAGCTCTGTGAGTAGAATAAGAATAAGAACTCTAATGTAACAGGGATTTTTTCAATCTTAGACTTTTATATTAAGTTGTCCAACTTTGAGTGGCATGAAAAATCANTAGACTCGCAAAAAACTCTAAGGCTCTTTAATGTAAGACATTTCCTATCGTTATATACATATAATTGATTACGTGTAGGGAAAGAAATTTTTATTTAAAACTATTTATTTACTACACTTGAGACAGCGAGGAAACCTCATGGAAATATTATGCACCTTATGTAGAATTAGAGAATAAATCGGAACTTCTTTAATTATACTCAATATTTCCAAATCTTAATGAGAGCAGCTACAACTTACATAAGTAGAAATGAGGTTTCTTTTTGAAATTCATTTTCGACCTTAGAAAACTACTTTTGAAAACAAAGTACTTTTAAGCGTTTAACTTTTGTTGTTGCTAGCCAAGTCAAATAGGTTTGTTCTACGTGTCCATCTGTTTTTCTGTTATTGAATATTTTGTTACATTAAGCAATATATTATATTTCAAACAACTTCCATCACAGACGATATAACTATTATTCATTGTGTGCTAAGTACAAAATCAACTAACGTAATTATATTCTGAATTCAAATCGCCGAAGGCCAGTTCAAACTTGAAACCCAATTACATCTGAATGACATCATGGCAGGTCCATCAAAGAAGCTAGCAAAACAGGACGAAAAACGAGATCATGGGATATTTCTGAATGATGAAAGACATGCATACCATTATCAGGTGCTATACAAAACTATCATTTAATACATTGGTACAATTTTACAAAATATGTGTGATTTTAAACTGTGTTGACTTTATCTTTCTATTTAACTAAAATGATGCTGTCTTAGGCACGTCTGGGCGATATATATGATGTAAGTTGTCTTGTGTCCTACGAATATTTGTTTCTCAAAAAGTAACCTACAGGAGTATACACTATTATATCTCTGTATCTTCCTGGTTTATTAATTAATTAATAATTACAATAGTTGCATAGAATTATTGCTGACAAATTAACTATTTATGTATTCTGATATAAGATAATCCAAAGTTTCAGTACAGTTTGATTCAAGACGTTTAAGGTCAACCTTAAATAATAATCAAAGTACGCGATAAATATTTAAGTGCTTACTAATCTTTAGCCTTAGAAAGTAGCGGAGTTAACATATCAAATCTTAACTCGAAAATACTATAATATTCTAACATCATTTTAACGTGAACAAAAACAAGGACCTGGGACAAGCTCGCCATTCTCCTTATAGTGCTCCAAGTTTTTGGTTGAATAATAGAAATAATAAAAGCAAAAATAATTTGCTAGCTGGTATTATCAGAATAAATTTACAATTCATGTAGTTAAGTTTATATATTGTTAGTATTATTTTGCTATTATACTTTAGAAGAATTCTCTTTAAAGTCAAATATCTACAAAGAATTTTAGTGTATTCTAAGTACTAATCTTTCTGATATTTAGACTACTGTGATTAAAATGATATTGTTATTCAATATCTATTTTCAGGTATATTAATTACAGATCTTCCATCTTTTATAATTATGAAAATTTAATTGAACTGTATTAAAAATAGTTATACACTCCAAAAATTAAAAAGCAAATTGTGCTGTCCATTAAATATGATGTTGTATCAAAGTTGGGATAGTTATCTAAAACATGAATATCTAAATATCAACCAAAGATTAACTTCGGATTCACAAAACTAAGATTTAGAAAAATTTCAGAGCAAAGTGAAAAATAAAAGAATAATAAATGTACAAGTGGAAAATAGAGTTCAGACTAGGTTGATTTTGGATCCTATAAAATATGGATTTAAGTAATAATTAGTGGTATGAGGACAACATGCTTTCTGCATCCTACTGTAAAAAATAACGTACATTTGCTTAACATTGGGAATATGAACTAAACCAAATATTTATAATCTGCCAAAGAACTTAAAGTGTGGAGAACTTATTAATATAATTTACGTACATACATGTGAAACATAAAAAAGAAAACTTTTTGTATAAATATTGCAACTTCAATAACTTAGTCGAGTCACTGTTGGTCAATATAATGACTTTTCAATATAAGGTAGTTTATTTTCTCTAATCATTACAAAATTTTTCTATAATTTTTAAAGCAATTTTAGCTAAGTATCGCTATTATGCGACTATTTTGAACACAATATACTCTGTTTGTCACACGTCAATGAAAAGTTCTCTTTCTTGTTGAAGAAATGTTACAAGGAAGTCAAGTCAACTGTTTCGTGATCGAGGAATTATTTGTTGTAATAGATGTTCTGTCATCGCTAGTTATTATTAGAGAATTTTTTGAAGGTTGTATTTCTGAAGAATAAGAACTCTAATGTAACAGGGATTTTTTCAATCTTAGACTTTTATATTAAGTTGTCCAACTTTGAGTGGCATGAAAAATCANTAGACTCGCAAAAAACTCTAAGGCTCTTTAATGTAAGACATTTCCTATCGTTATATACATATAATTGATTACGTGTAGGGAAAGAAAAATTATTAATTTACAGAGTTGATTATGAAAACTGGATTCTAACTAGATATAATCACAATATAAAAAGCAAACTATAATATTATATCAATGTCTCTAGTACCATAACTAAATGCATAGTTCATGATATAGTATTTATTTCGGGAAAAATATGACTCAAAGAATTTTTAAATGTCCATAACATATGTAATAGAAGGAAAAGCAAGAAGCAAAATTATTTAATGATTTGTTCGAAAGTATTAAATGATGCTTCGACTGGTTGTCAATCATGCAAATTTGTATTATCTATTAGATGAAAAAATGTATTCACCATGGAAGCAAAAATGAATATAAGAAGAAGTTTTTTAACTGAGAACATACTTCCGCAAATAAGACTAACAAATATTTTACGAACTACATTTTATAAATATTTAATTAATTGATTAAACCAAAATAAAATTTTAAGATACATCCAGATTTTGTTATAGCAATGGTTAAAGCAGCATTTTAAAGAACGCGGTCCAACGAAAACTCATATTGAAAAGGGCGAATTATGCCTATTTTCAAAGCATTGTATGAATAACTATCAAAGGTCCCCCCTGTCAACAAACCATAAAAACTCATCACTGCATAATTTTATAATAATATTGATCGATGAAACTGAGAAAATTAAAATAAAGTATTTTGAAGCTAGAAAATATGTATTCTGTCTATGACGCAAATATCTATGCCTTATCGAAAACTTTATGAGTGCTTTTCCTTCTACACTATATTCGGAGTGAAAAAAGTATTATTCTTTATAATACCAACTTTTTCACGTATTTTGAATCTATTTCTTCGTAGTGTCTAATCTTAGATTTTAGTATTACTGAAACTTACTGAACTGGCCTCTAATAGCTTATTGAAACGTGAAAGTTTATATAATTCGGAATAATAGTAGAATTGGAAAAAAAGTAAAAATATCGAGTTAAATAATAACAATGTCAATTGAAAAACTCCGCCTTAAATTATGTATATATAAAGATTTCACAGCAACTATTTGGGACAGCAGTACCTAAACCAATAGATATTACTGGTTCGTCGTTGTGGAAAAGCAAATGACTAGTGATGGATTGCGAGAGATTAGAAAAGTAACTCTGGAGAAAAACAGAAGAAATGCGACTATGTTGATAGAATTGCTTTATTTAAGTTACCTTATTTAGTTTATATTGACGAAGTGTTACAATAAAACAATTGATATACATTAATGATGAATAAGAATGCACTTCTAGCCTCGTTTTCACTTCATTAGAAAACTGGAGTAGATATCAAATTAAGATACATCTTAGTACCTATGGTCTTGTTGAAAGAAACGTTTAGCAAACTAGGTAAATTAAATGTAACAAGTAGAGTGTTTGTTTAAATAAGTATTTATATATGTTTATAATAGAGATTTTGCATAAAATAAATCCCTGGTTACATTTTTACTGGCAGATTATTTCAAAAACTGAGAAAACATTACTGTATTGATGTTATCTAGGTCAAGGTAAATGTTTAAGAACTGATTTTACTTGACACATGGAGATCCAATTAACTTGTATCTATTCTAAATCTACTTATTAATAATAAATATTTTCTAAATAATAGAATATGACGCCCTGTGAAAGTCTTCGATATCAATTGATAAGATGGCATAAAGTAGACTCTAATTAATATTCACGAAAAACGTTGTAATAACGCTCTCTATTGTTGTTGCAAGAAAATTTATAAATTAATGAGGTGTGGACAAAGAATCTATAATAGCGAGAAGGAGAAAGAAAGAAATTTTGTGAAATGCTTGTCGAAGTTTACATACTCTTAATAAACTATGCAAAAAGAAGAGAAGCAATAAAGTCATGAGAATATTAACAGAAGGAAGAGATGGGCGATAATGTTTAATAAGCAATATTTCCCTATTACTATTATTCATAGCAACATCTAATTCTGCTAGTTTTGTAACATTGATGTTGCACTATTAGATAATTGGTCCAAAGGAGTGAGGTCCGAAGGAAATGAGAAGTGCTGAGAATAAATTGTAGGATGATATTGGTTAAGCAGAACTCACAATCAATGCTACGCCAATTATGTCTCTTCTGCATAATAATCATTCTTGGAATAAGTAGGGACTTCTTGATAGTATAGCTTAAAAAATGGCAGAAAGTTCAATGATATTTGTTTATTCAAAAATAAGTTGTCAGATATTCGACCGTAGCCTTCAGAAAAAAATACATATATGAAGGTATAGGAAATCTTTTTTCCCCTTTTCTTAAAGATACTCAAATAAAAGAGGAAAATGGAGATGAAAAAACTAAATGAACAAAATAAAGCGGTGTTATTTTTGTTTTCTACATTTGTATATATTCATACGACATATGAAATAAGAGTAAATTTTTTAAATTTCAGATTTCTATATGTATAACAACAAATTTCACGTGAATTTGTACACTCCTATTCATGTGACATGCCATGACAATGACATCAGAAATCCACTGAGGGTGGTATCTAAAACAGTAAAATTATAGACGGATTAATACCTAATAATTCCTTATAGAATAAACTAAAAATTAATGTTGGTAGCCATGCCTAACGTTTTCCTGAATTTTACAATAAAATTAAAATAATACATCTTAATAGTTAACATAAAAATAATTTTTATATTTAGGTCAATACCAACCACATTGCTAATGCTTCTCTCCTCCACCAGTAATTTCCTTTTGATTCACTTAAAGTTTAAAAAAAAAATTAATGAATTTGCTTTCGTTTAAAATAGCTCACCTTTGATATTAATCTATTTTATACTGAACTTCACTACCTTTTTTAAGTTGTATTTCTACATCGTTATTGTCTCTTTGAATACTATTACTATTCATGTCAACAGTTTACATGTATTGAAATTATACTTTGCATAGATAATCAAGGTTTTAAGTGTAAAGCTTATTTTATGACATATCAGCATGTTTTCAAGTATTAACGCATATTACACACGTTATATAACCGCACTTCCTCCATCCGACACCACTCCGTCCTCATGATTTATATGTTTAGGCTCATGTATAACTACAAAATTTAACCATGTAGATGAGTTTATAAAAGTTTGTATATTGACAAAACTATTTGGAATTTTTTACTTGCTTATGACTATCTTTATTAGTGGGTTATTAGAAACTAGAAAGGCAACGATTGAATACTGTACACTACTATATTCCTAGAGTACCTCCTACTCAGACTTCAGTGATATTCCCAATTTCAGTGGCACAAAAGTGGATCGAAGTAGGAGATTTTCTAGTGATAGATGAATCATTTAAATTAGACCATTGAAATCTCTCTTGGATTTCTAACTTTATCAGCGACAACTCTATCGTACGTAAAGTCATGCATGTTACTATGAGATTGAGAATGGACGGGAAGTGAGATATTGGAATTATTTAAATAAAATAACAGCAAAATCTTATTGTATTACTTCATCAATGTACTACGTTATATTTCACAATAAACTAACTTATGAGAAGAATTCTTTCAAGTAACCTTTACAAACTCCGTTCACGTGTTTTCTTCAAACAAATTTACTGTTTCATACGCACTAAACTTTCCAGAAGAAATATGTCTTAAAATACTTCCTTTTTATGTTCCTACGATTCAAAGTTTATCGAGAAGTTATTTTTATAACAACTGAATTTAAGTTGAACTCTCATTATACTAATCATAATAAAGCTTCAGTAATTATATTATATCATAATTGATTTTAGATGGTGACCAGTTATCTATATTGTATCATCGGTATTTTTGCGATTAATTCTATAAAAGCAGGTTAGTTATAATTAATGCAAAAGAAGTATATTGAACTCAGATTTGTTAACTACCATGCATTAAATATTCGTCTAGTTATTTTAATGTACTCCACTTTAAAGTCATTAATTATAATTTGTTATTGATATACTACTTCATCATGCCAATGACTATTTGAAATTAAGGTCCATCCTTATTTGATTGAATATATTATTATTTTTATTATATACCATGATATTGTATCAAAAGAGAATAATTTTCATGTTTTTGAAGAAATAATACTCATGAAATGTTTGCTTTATCTAGGACTTGATTCTGAAAAATGGGGCTATGTGAGTGAAGAAAGCTGGAAAGGGACATGTCATACAGGGCATGCACAGTCACCAATTGATCTAGACTTTGGTGAGAAGATTAGAGTTATTGAATACAAACATGAAATTTTCTATATTATAGTAGAGGAATGTTAAAAATATCGATTTAGGTATTAGTCTGATAGATCAGGTTTATTAATCAGCTTTACTTATTTCATTGAAGCTAACTGGCACCACGATTTACTAGCAACAAAATGTATCGAGTGCACTTAAGGGCACTAAATAAACTATCGATTGTAACTCGTTTCTAAATTGTGCTTTTTGCAATTTATAAATTAGAATTCAGCATACAACTTCGGTATTTTCAATATGATTTCATTGTTTTATATAAGATTTTTTTAATGAAAAAAAGAATATCTCAGATTGAAGGGCTCATGATTAGAATACAAGTTGACCAAAAGAAACTTAAAGCATTCTACGATATAACATTCTATAGTCCATATTTTTGCTTAATTGTTTTTCTTCAATTTCTACGTACTATTCGAAACCACTAAAGTAGGGCCCTGCAGGGGACGATGGTATTCAATATTAAATTTTGGGAAGAACTACGTCCTAAACTAGTTTCATCAGTTTACTGTGTTTGACGTGGGCTTTTCTGCTTACAAAAGTTTCATATTATTTCGAGCAACGCGTAAATAAGCTGTTTATGCTTTTTTAAACAA
>JAJAVP010000349.1:165670-183123 GCA_020740425.3 Heterorhabditis indica
TGTGTTTGACGTGGGCTTTTCTGCTTACAAAAGTTTCATATTATTTCGAGCAACGCGTAAATAAGCTGTTTATGCTTTTTTAAACAATAAGGTCATTAAAAAATTATTACGACGCATTATATAACTTAATAACCATTTTATAGTTGTACATAATGCGTTATTATTATATTTATTAAATTCATTAAATTTTAGCCGACATTGAATTCACTCATTGGGAACCACTTCAGTTTCATGACTATGACGTACAAGGAAATATAGAGGTGGAGAACAATGGACATACAGGTTTAATTACAAATAGATCTATAGTTATACGATATTATCAAAGTTTCGAGAAAAAAATTTAACATAAATAAAGAAAAGTTTATTGTTTCAATCACATCTATATAGAATTATGAAAAGAAACTGTTAAGTATTATATTATCAGAACATTATTCGTTAAACACTTCAATATCTCGTATTTTCTTGTTTGATAGGCATTTATCTTACTTATTTACTTTTCTATATACTAAATTATTGCTTTGATGATATAAACTTTGGAGTGTTCTATTTTATTTCACAAGTAGATTTACAGAACTCGTACAAGGATTCCAGTCTTGGGCAGCCCGTCCATCTATATCGGGTGGTGGTCTAGGATCACGGTACTTTCTTAGTCAATTCCATTTTCACTGGGACGGAAATGACCGCTTTGGTAGTGAACACACTCTGAATGGTCTACATTATCCATTAGAGGTTTCTTATTATTATTATGGGCATAAAATATTAGTGTTCATAATTATTTTCTTCTGAATTGACTTGTTTATGGCTTACACACTTAACTGAAAATATTGAGGTTATTCAGAATTTTGTAAATTTTGTAGATCCACTTTGTTCATATACGAGAAGATTTAAATGAATCTAATGCTGATTTAATCGCAGGAGGAATAGCTGTAGTTAGTGACTTAAATATTATTTCTTAAAATTTAACTATTTGAAAACTTCAGGATAATCATTGTTATATTGATTATATGCTTGGTTCAAATATCCGGAAATATTGAAGGTTGCTGTTGCTTTCGAAATAGCTAAGAATGGAGAAGCACTCCTTAATTTAACTCATGTTTTAGCAGGCACCGTGAGAATGAGTGGGTTTTTAGTATAAAGACACAGCTAATTATACAAAATAAAAGGTGAAAATATTTTAGATTTAAAAGAAGATCTTCAGTGGTATAGTCCTAGTTCCTTACTTCCAAAGGATCGTTCCGTTTTTTTCAGATATAATGGTATATTCTTATTTTCTATATTTATAGTATTTTATTAGATATAGTATAGCTAATCAAAGAGTTAAAGACATTGTATGAAAGTACTCAAGATATTAAAACTATATTTCTTGATATGAACTGAAATCTTTAACATGTATATTATGGGACATTCACTCCTCTATTTAAAATACCAGGGTCCCTAACTACTCCACCTTGCAGCGAAAGTGTCATCTGGACGATATTAACAGAACCAAACTATGTTACAGAAGACCAAGTATGTGCTTTTTCATATCATACTAATCCTTTATATATAGACTGACTTTAGTATTCTAACAAATTCAAGGAGCATTTACAAAAATTACTGCATGACTTTAATTAAGATATTCAGTTACAAATACTACGATCACATCTATCTGAGGATGGTTCACTGCTTATCCATAACTGGCGAGAAACACAACCAATGAATGGAAGGAAGCTATATCTTAATGTGAATCGTCACAAATTTGCGCCTCCATTGATTCCAACAATTTTGCTAGTTTCAAATCTTATTCTCCTGACCCACGTACTAACGTGATTATATAAACTAATAAATTAGTACATGACTAATTCTTACATTAATTAATCACTCTGTAGGTGCTTTGATGCTAAATCTGGCATGACTGTTAAAAACTTAAATTCCTGTCCTATCAGAGAAATGTCATCCCACATACACAGCAAAACCAAAATAAAACAAATTTACGATGCAACTCTTCTTATCCTAATTACATGATATGCATCCTAGTTTCGCATATAATGAGAACGATTAATATAGGCTCACACTATTGGAACCAGGAAAATACTGCTTCATATACAATTATTCCAGCTAGTCATACATTTGTGCAAATAGAAATCTGCCTCAATATGATACTAGTAACAAACAATGCATTCACATCGTCCCATCATTATTAATACATAAATACTAAATATTTTATTGACAACCACATCGACAAAACAAAGTGATGGTAACAAGTATACGTTAAAAGATCGCATTAAAATTGTTTGTGAACAGTCATAGTACCACAATTTACTCCTTCTTTATTGATGTGCTGAAAATATGTAGTGAATTAGTGATGAGAAAGGATTTTAAAATAAGGACGGCCAACAGTGATAAGTATACATACTGGTCACTACGTCCAGATCCACTTAATACTAAGTATGGCGTCTGTAGTTGCTCTTGCTTCTTTAGCTGCTTAGTAAGTGTGCCCAACGGTGTGTCAGAACTATTCATCTGAAAACATCAAATGCAACCTAAAAAGAATTTTCCATAGTGGTGTTGAATTAAAAACATTAAATTTTACCGGATTTTAACTACCTCACTAAATATTTCACTTTTCTAGATTCCTGATTGTGAGCTAAAATGTAGAAATTCTTAATTTAACTGTGTACACAACTTAAAAGTATATATAATTATAGGTATTTTACCTGTTTGAGCATTTCTTTTTTATCCCTACGCATCATACGTTTCTCTGTCTGCTTCTTACCAGGATTACGCCCATGAAATCTGAATAAATTACATTAGAAAATACATATAGAGGTTAAAAAATGATGTTTGCCCAACTAACTTATACGAAAGCTCTCTATACGCATCTTTCGAATCCATAAGCCGCCCTTTTTCATCCACATACTGGATAACCACCTACAATAATTCATGCAAGTATAATAAGAAATCTTTTCAAAAAAGAAATTACACTTAGTATTATCTGCTAATGTTATAAAGATACAATATTTTAAACCAAAATTAGGTAAGTTTTAGTCTAGTGTAATCGTTGGATTTAAAAAAATCATTTGAATTACAAAACAAAATGAGCGTGGGAACAGCTAATCTATACGACAATTACATCAGAAAGGGAAAACGTAGAAAACAAAGATTTCCATTAACGCTGATATTTAAAAAAAAACTAATTCAGATGTATATTTAGTTCATCTACATAAAACCTATACATTGTTTAGATAATTGGGATACTGCTGTTGAAAAACTGAAAAAAACTATTCTGTAAATAATCGTAAAAACTCTAACTTCGGGATTATAATCCTTTTTCTCAGGGAACGATTGAATGGGTCCCCTGCCCGTAGTCCCTAGCCGATCCAATTTCTTCGCATATTTGTCTTCAATATCGCTTTAAAAAAGCAAACATTTAACAGCTTGAAATTACAATAGTTCAATCGTATTAATCTTAACTATGTTTGAATTTAATAATGCCACAAAACTGTATTGAAAATAAGTTATAACTATTACTTTAATAGTCTAATATCAGTCTGTGTAAGTAGCACTACTTTATAGAAATCAGAAAACTAACTATTTTCCTTGCTCAATCTGAGTTTTTGATTGATTCCTTAAATGATCTAAATTTTGTCCGGAATGTTTCTTTACATCAGGATCATTAAGATACCCCTAAAACAAATGTAAATAGCTCTCATGTATTTAGAAATTAAATTTACAAATGCTTCAAATAAATTTCAAAAAAGACAATTTAACCTTCTGAGCAGCTAATTTAAGCATAGCACCAACGCCTTTTGAAACATCTGCTTCATTTCCTAAAACATTTTCATACTCCTTCTTGATGAAATTCTTATCATCTTCGTCAGAACCGCTGTCCATAACCTAAAAATATTTAAGCCAATATTTTAAGCGTTCGATTCAACAAATAAATTCAATACAAGTGTGATTAAATTTGTTCCCACAAGTTACATGTAAATTCTTTTCAAATTTAGATACTCAATATTAGAGCGAATAAGGTAGTATTCTAAAAGAATCACTAACAACCTTTTCAGCTCGATACTCCTCAATTTCCCTCTCATCATCACTATCCAATTGACCACTAGAACCTTGCTCTAACCATCCTCCTTTGGATTCCTTCTTTTTCGTTTTTTCTCTTCGGTGCAACTCCTTATCAATCTGCGACTGTTTCCATCGTCTAAATCAATATCTACTAATATTTGGAAACAAATTTCGGTCCATGAATAAATAAAAGCTAATACGGATCAAAATAGTAAAGTGTACTTCAGCATCTGGCTATGGACATCATCATCACCATCTAAATTTTCTTCATTTAATCCTGATTTAGCAATTGCATCAGTACGATTTCCCGCAAGTCCATATGTTGGGATATCACCTAAATGACAATACATGCGTTCTATACCCATATACTACCTATAATAAAACGAAGTTAAATAAAACAACACTTCTTTTCAAAAAAAAAACCCAACTTAATATACCTTTTCATACTTTATCTGCATCCTATAACGTATTTGAGTACAATGCTAATGTCCATGAACTAATATCAAAATATTGCACAGTACACGATTTTATTTTTTATTCACTAGTAAATTATTAACAAACCGATATTTCTGCAGTATTCCATAGTCGAATCAATGCACATAACGCCTTCTTTTGCCTGGGTAATGTCTTCATCCACTTCCACCTTTATCTCATGAGATGACATCATGTCATGAACCTAAAATCCTACTCATGGAAGCTTCATTTCTAAGTAATACTAGAAAGTAGAATTAATGTACTCTTTTTGCTATGCTGTCCGGATCCGTTTCATATGTTATTTTCTTCATTTTCAGCTTTCGTGCTTTATCCAAAATGCCCGTTAGTTCATCTGCAGCATCATCTTCGAGAACAATGCCAGCTAAGTTTACTCCACCAACCAGTTCTTCTAAACATACTCATAAGAACTTTGGAACTAAAAACCATCGATATATACTATATTTAAACATATAAAAAGTATTTCTAACCTATCTAACCATGCTATTAATGGTCAAAGTCATAAATATGTAAAACACTAATCTAACCTTGTTATATTCTAAAACAATTATAAATAGTATTTTACCTTCGCTTTCCTCTTCATCACTATGGTACTGACTTAACTTCATCAGCATATCAATATTAACTGATCCCTTTGTAGCTTTTTTCCACGGGCCACTATCATGATCTCGTACTTCACCTTCTTCATTTACTTCCTACAGATATCATGAGCATGCATATAAAATACTTGACATAAATTCCCTTAAAATGATATGGTAAGAACGTAACCAAATCACCTGTTTAATACCACTATTTACCCTCATTTCTTCATCTTCGAGATGTTCCTGATGTCGCCGATTTCTGTTTCTTAATTCATAAGTATAATAGAACAACTATGTCGACTTTAACTGAACTATACTATCAATTGTAACATCACATCAAATACTAAGTTAATTTCAATGGCATTTTAAAATAAAATAAAGAGTTTTAACCTGTAATTTTTCACATAATTCACAAAACAACTTCACCTAGATCCTATATCCATTTCGGTAGGTTCATCTGGTACCAAGTCACTCGCTTTCAGAATTTTACGTTTCCTTGACTTCTCTTTTTTGCCTTTCTTAACTTTTCGAAAAGCAATCATCTCGTCCTAAAATCTACTAATAGTTTTACCAGAATAAGAATCTCAATTAAACCTAAATCTTACTTTTATTCAAAATACAATATTTGCTTTGATAATAATAATTTCTATATCAGAATAAACGAATAGACAATGTATAAAACAATATAAGGCATACCTGCGTGTAGAATTCGCTTGCCACTTTGTATTTAGGAGTATCTAAACTGACTAACATCTTACCCGCCATCTCTAATTGTTTACGAATCTGGGCTTCTCTAAAGTAATAAACTACGCATTTAGTTCTTTATTATATTTAAATAAGTAAAAGATCTTTATAGAAAATGAAATGTATATCAACCTATCCTCCTTATCTAGATCATAGCCTCCCGACTCATCAAGCCGAAACTTCTCCTTTTGTACGCCTTCCAATTCCTCATCATATTTAGCAAGTACACCAAATGATTTTGACTAAAAGCACGTCTAAATTTAATGCGGAATAAATAATTCTTAAATTAATTGAAATATCATCTCTTAAAACTTTGTAATCCTGAGATAGATACAACAGTTAATAAATATCATATCTAGCTTAAAGACGTGTAGATAAGCACCAACATTTCCAAATTCATCTAAATCCTCATCAAATCCTCGTTGAAGACACTTCCGTTTTCTTAGTTCCACATTACGCGCATGCCGTTCGTTTTCAACCACGTTTGGATTAATTAAAGTCTCATCACCCTCATCAAGCACATCTGCAAATATAAATTTCAGAAATGCGCTATTATAGAATTAACATTATTTATACTAAGCATGTTAATTGAATATTAGACATTAATGAACATATTAACCTAGGGTAAACATGAAAGTTAATCTTCATGTTGAAGTCAAATGCCGTTTTAAAATACCTTTGTCCTCTAAAACAAGAATCTGATCCGCACTCCCAGCAAAAGTATTCTTAGAATGTCCAATTATTAATCCGCCAGTATCCGACTGTTTAGCTTTTTGCTCAAATGAAATATAAAAGCGACTATAGAAACTATGATTTCAATCATGTCTCACAATTACAAAATGAATAATATTATCCTAGATCTTACCTTTGACAACTGTTTAGCTTTCGCTTTGGCTTGTTTAGCCTTCTCATCCGCAATAATACTGTTTACACCGAATTCCTCGTCCATAGCATCTAGCATTTTTGCCTATGATAAAGAACGATCACATGGAGTATAACCATGGTTGAATTAATTAGTATACGGAACTGCATAGGTATCAAAATATAACTTACTCTCTCCTCAGCCTTTTTTTTTTCTTCTTCTTGTTTTCTCATCTTGGTAACCCAATTTAATGCATCACCCTCTAAATCCAAATCTGCGAGACCTCTAGTCTTCAAAACTTTGTCATAAATTTGCCTTTTCATCTTCGCAGCCTATAACAGCAAATTACTTAATTACATGGAGACCAGAATTATTTAGAACCAACATACCTCTAATTTTTCCTTCATTTCCTGCTCTTTTTTTTTATCACCCCAGTTTTCAGCTTTCTTATGACGGAATTCAAATCCATCTTCCACAATGACTTTACTTCCATCTTCAACATCTCGCATATAAAATTATTACACGTTATTTAATATACCATATCACGCAAAAATACTATTATGATTCATGAGATAAACTATTCAAAATCACTCTCATAGTATTATACATCAGTTATGTTCAGAAACAGTTAAAATTCCCTGTCAACAGAAACTAATAAATACTTGTTATAAAACAAGAAACAACAGTCAGTTTGTTTCTAGGCCCAACACTATATATCGGTAGAATAAAAAATATCATCAATAGAGAGTATTTGATATTCACTCAATACATTTAACCCCAGTTATTAGGTACAATGTTTTATTGGTGTACCTTAGGCTTATCATCCACGTCTAAAGGCGCTAAGCCAAGTTTCGCTCGCAGTCTATTTGTCTCTTCGACTGAGAGAGATTCAGAACTAAAAAAAACACTTGAAAATAAACAATACACTAAAAGTCTTAAACGCATCATATTTAATGCCAATCTCTGAAAATGAAAAAAAGTTTGGTACTTACTTATCATCATTAGGTGCACTAGGACTCGATTCTTTCTCTTTTCGACGGAAACTAAAGTACAATAATAAATTTAAATGTCACTTCTTAGGATATACTAATAAAAATTACGGACTTTTCGTATAATCAGCTCACTAAGAAATATGTATGCCATATATTAAGTTTATAATATTATTTAAATTAAAATAGCTAATACTAGAAATTCATAATACCAAGAATAAGATTGTTTTTAAATCTTCAATAAAATGTAGAATTTAAATCGATAAAAGCTAATCATCAACAATGTACAATATGCCATTAATCATTTTCCAGGATGTCTTAATAAACGTAGTTTAAAAATACCGTTTTCCTTTTGGAGAAGTTGATCTTGACTTAGATGATGAATATCGACGTTCTCTGGTCCGCCGTCCTTCATCGACTGTATCCTCTTCGTCTCCTTTTCGTTTCTTGGTAAGACGTGACGATGAACCCATTTTTTCAAAAATTCTAAACTTCTCATAGATTAGTTCTTATAAATGTAGGAGAACAAGTTTGTCAACGATTCTAGAAATTACAACATATACTTTAACTATTAATGATAATTTTATCTATTCCAGCCAAACAGAAAAATAATGACTTTAGACTGCACAGACGTTAATTGAGCTATTTAGTTGCACAAACAAGGGGTATTTAGTCGCTTAGATCCTTCTTACTAAGGAAAGCCACGACATATATTAAGTAAATAAAATATTTTCAATACCTATATCAAAGGCATAAAAACTAAAAAATGTTAAGCGGTCTACTCCAATTAATTCATAATTTATTATGGCATTTTAAGCATATATTGATTACTACAAAATGAGTATTAAATGTTCTTGATCATATACATATAGAATTTATGGGAACATACCATATAAGTCCTAGTTTATTTTAAGACCAATAACGAAGGAGAATTTTAATAAACATTATGAACACCAATATTTGGGACTTTTCATTGTAATTAAAAATAGCTCTATGGGAAATTAAAGTGCATTATGACACATAAGAACAATGACCTCGCTAAATATTCAATAGAAACGAAAAGGATTGTGGCTAAATACTATAACAACTATTTCTTGTATTTACATAAAGCTGATAGTACACCAGCACAATAGAAAAATACTACCGTTTTTTCCACCCAATTCCAAGCTATATACCTTGTTGTAATTGCCATTTTATTAGAACATTAATTCATGCTATTTAAATAAGTCCAAATTTGACCGAAATATAATCAGTTCAAGCTAAACATTATCGAACACTAAAAACGTAACAAAGGGATAAACTCCACCTCGTATTGGCAAAATGCCAAGCTAGAGTACAGACACAAGACCATTCTAAATTATATATTTAATACTAACCTTTATAATTAATTAGATAATATAACTAGATTAATACATTTGTGGTTGTACTTCATGTAGAACTGGTACTTTTCGTATAAGAGAACAGGTCTTAATAAAAATTATTTATGATTAACGGACTTGGGCTATAGACTGCATACTAGATATTTTTTGTCCTCGACTGCATTTATTCTAAATAAATTTTATGAAGATATCGTCACCGAATATCACAAGTTATCATCATTTTCACCTTTTTAACAGTCCCATTCTCAGTGGTCCTGGCTTCAGGGTACTAAAAAAAGCGCACTTGAATTTCGCACTCGCCCTACGTATATATTCCAAACTCCAAGTGACCAAGTTTCTCCACTGATGGGAATGCTGCAATTTCAATGAGATAACCACCACAAAGTGTCTAATAACATCCATTGTCAGTGGGACCGTAGTGCAATATATTCAGTCTAACAACGGCCAATACAAGAAGTTATGTAAGGACCGTCCAACAGCAAATTAATAAGTTATGCAAAGAAACTGAACTGCGTTTGCGAGTACATAGTACATCAATTTTTTAAACAGCGCTCAACTGTTATTTCTTCCACTTATCATAGGCGAGTAGTAATACGTATTGTAGTATTAAAGGACAATATATCTCATGGTCTACGGGTGACTCGGCGAATGGAAGCCCCGCCCCTTAATCGGCAACTTACCAAGCTAGAGCGCACACACATTAGACCATAGGTTTTGTCAGACATGTAGACATGTTTCGCTCCTTTAATATTACGAANACGAATATAAAAGGCTTAGTACTGTAGATTGATTTAATCACCTGAGATAAGAGGAAACAACAAAAGCAATTTTATTGAAGATATAGACTTACTATACACTAGTAAATACGATCCACCTCGTTTGAATAACTAAAGAACAAAAACAACAACTCAAAACAAATAACTAAAAGCACCTAAAGAATATAAATATTAAATAAGATATCGTAGTAGGATGACTAGAAAAAACTACTTTAAGCCATTCGCTGTGTTATAGTCCAGGAATTACTTAATATCCCTTGAACTAGGCAAGCTACCATACAGTTGCAGTAAGTACTGCTGGAAGTCCCTCATCTCGACATGTACTTCTTCCTAGCGCCGTACTTTGGCCGGAGGGATATACCGTACCTCCAGCGTGCGGTTGGCGATAGATGCTGTCAGACTTTTGGCGATTGTCATTTCACCGCAGTAGTACTTCAGCATGCCCATTAGATTAGGAACTTGCTTATCTAGAGTTTGAAGTAGATTTAACAAAAAATGACTGAAATAAAATATGACTTATCTGGAAGACAGCTCTTAGTCGCGTGTGGGAACCTTCCACAGCATGTGTTGGGCCTACTTCTGCATCATGTTGGCATTTTCGCGAAGAATTCTGTGATTGTCCAATTGATTTTTTTCGTTTAATGTCTGGGGTCTCTCGTCAGATAATATCTCATGACTACGACATCTATATCTTCAATAAAATTGCTTTTGTTGTTTCCTCTTATCTCAGGTGATTAAATCAATCTACAGTACTAAGCCTTTTATATTCGTNTTCGTAATATTAAAGGAGCGAAACATGTCTACATGTCTGACAAAACCTATGGTCTAATGTGTGTGCGCTCTAGCTTGGTAAGTTGCCAATTAAGGGGCGGGGCTTCCATTCGCCGAATTCTCTGTAGATACTAAAGTTGTAAACACTTTAACTTGGCACTTATCCAATAAAAGGGTGGTACTACAATACGTAGGTTTAATTGTTTCCCTCCTAATCAGAATAATTTAATGCATCTTAAGCTAAAATGTAATGTTTTAATAATTAGTTATGGTTTCCCTTTTCTTTTAAAGCAGAGTTTACTCTTATATCATGGAATATGTAAAAAATTTTTTTTTAGGAACTAATGGTTTAATAGGGCGGTATTGATAGAAATCCTACAAATGAGTCTTTTTCTTATTAGTTTATTTATTACTGAGTGTTCTGCCGGCCACTATTGGAAAATAAGTGATGATGGGAAGAAGATTGAAGCGGTTGTTACTACTCCATGTTATTATATTATATGACACCACTATATGACTTAAATTAAGCCTGTTAGACGGGAAATAGCACACTATCATAATTAAATCAAATGACCATTGGAGGGAAGTAGAATGCACTGATGTCTATTATGTTCAGCCTGATTCTCCATATGTACTAGCTCAACCAGGATCACTACCAGATTTTTTAAAACAATATGAAAATGTCAAAAAGTTCGGAGAATCATTCTTGGAGCTGAGTTCTGTATTGGTAAGATTAAACATTAAAAGTCAAACATCTCTAAAATATTGATTAATCTTGAAAGTCGCAGAAATCGATATCTGAACGTGAAAAAATTGACGAGCCTGAAATTGAGAAACGCTTGCGGAGTGAAAATAGTAATTGCCAAGACTCTCTATCCTTTACTTTGGATCGTGATAATTTTAAAACGTCATACTCAGTGGAACTTTGTCCTGAGTTCCACAAATCATATGAAAGGTGACAAATTAGAGTTAGTATTCTTTCGTTTATTCGTTGTTGTTTTGTAAGTAATATTATCTTATTGAAAGGGCAGTTCCGCAATCTCATTTTTTCATGCTTAGTATAATTTTCATTTATAGAGTAGTTGTAAGTGTTTATAATTGTTTATGGCTTTGTTAAAACAGGTATATCGCATCTCTGGAACTATACTTTAAAGATTTATCTGGTAATGAGGATTTACGACCTTATTGTCGGCAGTGGCATACAGCAGGACATTTTCGAGGGCTAAAGGAGGCCAGTAACTGTTCACAGTTGTTTTTAATTGTTCTACTATGTGTACTTGTATCGAAAACTAATCCTAAGCATAAGCAGTAGCTTTATTCATACTGACTTTATTTTGCATTAAACTGATATTCTAGGACATCTCAATACAACAGCTGAAGGGTAGTTTACCCGATTTTGATTATTCATATATCATTGACGAATATTTTTCGACTATCATTAATTATACACCCAGCACTTCGAAAAAATATGGTTCCGCCTTAGCAGGCCTATTATCTCATGCAGATAAAGTAAGTTTATTGTTTGACATTATGTATGCTTTTCAAGATATTACAACTATCTAGCCTATAACTGGTATAAGATATTTTCTAGAATGACTTTAATTTTCATTGATTTATTTTTATCCACTTAGAAATAGTTTAATATGATTTAATTATTTTCACCTGACTTTTAGAAAACTATTTAATGAGGGATATTGAATATATTCAAGCATACGGTTTTCAGTATTTTGATTGATTAGAAATATGTCTAAGCCGACTTGTTTTTCTCTAAACCATTTTTCTTAATATAATTATAGATTATACATTATACATTCATGCTTATGGTAGTACCTGAGATAAATATTATTATTATTAAGCGAATACGTGAGAATCCTTATATCCACATAGCTGCTGCTGCATTTTGGCGTTTCACCGGTGATCTAGATGAGGCGTTTGAGTGTTATCGGACTGGGGTAATATATGCGTAAGTATATGAAGTTAGTGGCTTATTTGAATACTAACTCTTAAATTAGATGTTTAGAGAAAGGGCATCAGCTTCTACCACTATTAATACACCGGGACAATTGAGCTTAGATGCAATTCATGTAGCAGTTGGGACTCTTTTGAGTAGAGCCAATTTACCAAAGTACTCATTAGCTTTACTCAATGTAAGTTAACATGTATTATTGCAAATTATTATAATTTATTTGTGTAATTGGCAGTTTTTACAGTGACGGGGAGAAAATACCAAAAAACTACAATTTAGATAGTATATTAAACTGAAAAAATTGCTTCTATATAAATATAAAAAAATGATCCTTTAAAATTTAGCACCATTTTGGTAAAGATACGTACCCAGATGTATCGCGTTCGGCGTGTGTTTTGTTTATGGCACAGTCAGTAGCTGGTGATGCTTCTGCTGTTGTTGGAAGTTTCAGTGATGAGGGCATGGAAGATACTTCTCCTTTACCCATTACTCCTGTTTTTAAGATAACAAATTACTCTCCAGCAGTGCTTTATTACTCACGAGCCCTTAAGAGCGATGAAGTGAGTTAAAACATGCATATATTTTCTTTTTGAAATCTCGTAGTTATATTGTCAACTAGCATTAAATTGGATTTTCTTAACATGATACTACTAGTAAATTTATGTTCTCGTAATATATTAAAATTGTGATCTGCAGCTAATACCTGCGGTCGAAAAGCGACAAATGCCCCGGCATAATCATTTTCTAGAAAAGATTTGGAGGAAAATGAGAGTGATGACGTGTCAAATGGATATTATCGCTGAACTCGAGCAGCAGAAGGTGGTAAAGATATCCAAGTAGATTTCTTTTTACTATTCGCAGTTATTTTGAGCTTATGGTTTTGTGCTACAATTTTTTAGTAAGACATTTAAGTTAACTTTAATTACTTTTAATTTAATTTTAGTTTTAGGATAATTTGGAGAAGCTTGTCACGGAGAAGCTATATTTTAACGAAGTATATGGAGACCAAGTAATAATCAGTTACCTTTTTTAATTTTTACCTTGGTTTTATCATTGCTTCCCAGATTAGAGTAGAGGAACAAATCCGTCGAAGAATGGTAAGCGATGAAAATCGAAGGTACTTGAAACTGAGCTATGAAGAAGCGAAGTATGGCTATAATCCCTGTTAGTGTTCAGCGTTCTTTTAAGCTACTAATTTTAAAATTACAAAAATAGGCATTGAAAATGTGTTATAAGAATATTTAAGCATTATGGCTTTAGATCGTACCTGTCGTTCAACAATAAGCAAACGATTTCCATTTTCCAACAACCCAGCAAACGTTGCTGGTGTACTCCTATGTGAAACAGTAGACCATATTGCTTATGAGGAATATATGTTACCTGCAAGAAAAAGAACGTTGAAAAACCGCCCACTAGTAAGTTTTCTGTTTACTTATAATTTCTTTTATGGTTACATTAACACTTCTAACTTTTGAGATGAACAACACTGTTTGGCGTATAGCGGAATTGTTTACTAGAGATAGATTATATGATAAGAAAATTCAATTGTTACGTAACAAGAAAATAGATTGGCCACAGTTACCGAAACGATATCCTTTGGACAGGTAATGATTTACAATGTTACTAGATGTCTTTTAATTTTGTCTAGTATTCTTGAGAAATTATTCTATTTATATTTCACAATTATATTTCCCTATTGATTAGTGGTAGTTGGAAAAGAATAGAGTAAAATGCAAGTCGTCTCTTATGAGATACTACAAGCTTAATGTTTTTAAAGCAATTCTTGAATATTATTGGTCTTCATTAAAATAATCGAAGTTCATAGAAGTAATTTATTCTTGGTTCATTGAGTTATAGGAATTTAATATATTTAGTGCTGAGTTATTTTCGATGAGAGATCGTTTTTGGCGACGACCAGACTGGCCAAATAGCATTGATTGTCAATCAATCGTTTCTCGAACTGATCTATTTAATCCGAAGTGGTTCCCTCAAGTATTTATTAGTCCAGAAAATAAAGGATTTCTGTTAGTTACAATTAAGTGTTTAAATTAATTAAATTAATGGGTATTCACATTAAAACATCATTCTTGATTGTTCAGAGTATCAGATTACCTCACCCGATTTATTGGATTAGATTCAAATGACGAGCATCCTTTACCATGGAATGAACCATATTGTGGAGATATACAGGATATTAATCAAGAACACTTCCTTAGTTTTGTAAGTATATCTCAAAGTTTTCGGAAAATAATATAAATGCTTATAATTAACTCTAATAGTTATTGCACCTCTAATTATCAGTTTTATAATACATAGTTTTTAACTCTTGCTGTCTTTAGGTTAACAATGTGTTAATAACTCTGAAAAAGGAACGGAGGAAGGAATGGGTGGAACTACACCTAAAGAGTAACCTTGTTCGATTAGCGGATCGAATTATGGAAGACATAGAGATAGGTCAAAGGATAAATACTCTACTTATAAATGTAAGGTTTATCTGTAAGAGTTACTATATAGTTTAATTCTGTTTTGGCGATGGACGTAATATTAATGGTTTTCTTAGATCTCTACGTTTCAGAACATAGGTCCTCGTTGGATAGCTCTCAATCTAGCTGGACTATACTGGCGTGTAGTTGGAAATCCACGACAAGCTATGATATGTTTAATTAATGCTACTTTAAGTGAGGTTAGTATTTCATCAAGTACTGCTTAACACTAGATTTCGATATATTTCTTGGTAAAAAAATTTCTAACCTATTGATTCAAATTTACATTGGTGTATGTAACATGCTCAGAAAATTTATATACAGAACTACTGGTAGGCAAAAATCGATTTTATCACTAAGCTATATAACATTCAAGTATGATTTCATCTATTGATCTAAAGTAATTTTAAAAATTTACTTCTTTGGGCTACAGACTACTTGATCTTCATTAGTATCTTGAGGACTAAAAATAAATAATATGATCAACATAATGAAAGGGCTAAGATATTTTCAAATTTTTATTCAGTTTTTTCTTACTCACTGATTCCTATAAAATATTTTAAATAAAATTGTACTGTATGTTAAATAATTAAAATTTTTAAGCCAAAGTTTTCTGACATTGCATTAATACAACTAGCACAAGTTGTTTTCCGAGTCACTGGGAATAAGAGTGAAACTTATAAGCTACTATTAAAGGCTGCATCTATTGATCACGAAGAGGTATTATCCTTTAGAAAATTACTTTTAAAGCAATAATGATTTTTGAAACTGGTTAATCCATTTCCAGCCAAGTGTGCATTGGTTACTTGGGCGTATTGCACTTCTTTCATCCGATATTGACTTGGCCCTACGTCACATTAAAGATAGCTTGGACAGAAATCCTTTTGATGGCATGGTAACAGAGGATCTACTAAAGATGTCTTGTAATGGAAAGTTGAGTGGTTGAATCAGTTATTTATCTATTATTACGTATTATATAGAACAGATAAGGTTGCTACAAACTTTTCTCGGAATTAAAGGACATCTTTGACAATCTTATTGTTGCTTTTGATTTAGTCCTCAAAGCCTACCATATCGTCTCAATATCCAACGGTATGGTGCTCTCCCGCTATCCCAAATGCTGTCTGCTTTAAGGTTCGCCTTCAGTTTGTATTATTTTACTTCTAATTTTGGTTAATAATATCATTGTAATACTTTGTTTATGGAAGAAGAAGTTCATTTATAGAATAAACACATACATGGAGAACAGTGTTATATTTTGGATCCAGATGATGACCGGAATAGACGATTGATCTATAATAGATGTAATGGAGTATATATGGTTGGGATTTTCATTTATTGGGAAATAATTCTTATTATTATTTATTAATATATCTAGTTTTAGGGCGTAAGTTACAAGACGGCACCATTTGCAAACATTGTATCTCCTTTTTTGTCTATTTTTAAAACTGGTTAGTCGGTCAGATAAATTTTTTCAGATTACTTAGGAATATTTCCATTGTTTTTGGGGAAGAGATAAGATCATATCCATATAGTTGGTCAGGCTATGAAAATAGCGTTGGAATAACTTGATGAAATGCTTAATAAATGAGTTCCAGCTTTTAAACGTGATAATCCATTTATTGATGAAGTTGGTGGTGTTCAAACGATAGAAACTGAAGAACTACCACTTGATTATGGTGGTTCAGAAGTAATTTATTTATTTAGAAATAATACTTATTCATATTCTTATTAAGGTTTTTAGATCAAGGAATAAATTTTAAATAACAGTAGAGGGGTACGGTAGCCAAATAAGCTTAATACTTTATTATAATTCATAATTACACTAGGCCTTCTTTACTACTCCACCTGTTGAATGGTGGAGCCGAGCAAAGAATGAAATGCGCTACGAAAAGCGTAGTGGTGGAGACAGCATTGACAATTGGGAAGAAGAAATTGAGGGCAGCCTTGCAATAATTCCACCGGTTATCTTTTCTCCATTTGTTTGATCCTCTGCAATCTTTTGATGTGTACTTTAGTAGTCTATGAGTCTCTATGCGAATTTTATGGGATAAAAATATCCAGTATATTTAGAAACCTTTATCTTTTCTGTGGATCAAAAATAAGCGTGAGATGTTGACATTTGATATTCGTCTTCCTCTTGTCCTTCCTTCTCCTTCTATGCATCAAATACGTCGTGGGCTATCAAAATTTCCTCCTCCAAGACAGTTGCACAGCGTTTGTAGTGGTGTTAACAAGGTATAGTTTTATAATACATTTCTAAGGATATTATATTAGGTGTATCCAAGAGTTATAGCTGTTTTTTTCCAAACTTCTAATTCATTCCGATACTATATAAAATACAATTCAATCATCAA
>JAJAVP010000349.1:184112-198162 GCA_020740425.3 Heterorhabditis indica
CTTCTAATTCATTCCGATACTATATAAAATACAATTCAATCATCAAAATATTTTCCATCGCTTTCTATGACCTTCTGCCATCTCTCGGGTAAATCTGGGATTCCTTCGCGAAAGAACAACTTCGGCTTGAAGGAAATTCAGCCATCTTCCGAACTTCCGAATTCTTCCTATTTCATGCAATCGTCTCGGAATCGTTGTGTTGACCAACNGAATAGTGCGAATGGATTCGGATGCATCAGCACTGTCTTTCCCTTGTTGGAACTCGTAGAGAATACCGTGGCGAATATGCAGTTTTTCGTGGCTCATTGTGTTCGTTAGTGTTTTGTGAGGATTTTATTTACCACTAACTCGCAACATGACTTTTCAAAAACTACAAGACTAACACTGCAAATAGGCAAAAAGGTGGGAATTTATTGGAGTTTTGAATAGTTATACTAGTGCTGAAAAAAGGACTAGAACTCTTGGGTACACCTAATGAATTGTAAGAAATTGGAGTTGTAATTACATCTTTATTTTTAATTTTTAGTTGTCTGTGTTACTTGAAAATCAAGTATCCACCTGGGTATCTATAACTGCTAAAGGAGAAGATATTGAGAAGTATGTTGATCTGCGTGGTCCTGTTCCAGGAATAGCGGGTTTACAGCCTGTGTGTCCATCTGTTGGTAGGTATTAGAAACAAACTCATAATAATAATGTTGGATAAAATACTGATTTAGATTATTTTAAAAGTTTTTTTTAATTTGTAAAGAGTCGTTGAATTATTTCCGTATTGCTACTGGTTTTATTTTTTAGGTTTTTATTTATGATACTTGACATGATATTATATGACAGTTTTTTTTAAATATTTTAGAGTTGATTGAAATTTCTCCGGTTTTGGGCTTTGATCATATTCCTGCATTTGCTATGAGTGACCAGTTCTTATTCTACAAACCGGAAAAAGCGTTAACTGATGTGAGCATTTTTATGGTGCTGTCATGGGGATGTGTGGTTGAGTGCGTGTGGTGCAGGGTCATAATGGGATGGTCTGGTGTTCGGTCCCACATCTGTCTGTGTGACTCATAGTGTCAGGTGCTGTGATGAGACTTGAACTCTCTCACTGAAAGTGTATATGTGGTTTACCTACATTATCGGAGCACTCGTTTTAATTTCTTCATAAGTTTATTAAAATCTTTTTTTTTTGAATTACTAATACCGTTTCAGGCTTTAAAGTCGCTTGGTAATGAACGTGATACTATAGAGCACGTTGCCGCACGTCTCCACACAGCTTTACTGGCTGATGGAATGGGTAAAAGTGAGAAGCCGCAGTATAGTTTTTTCTAGACATAGGCAATTTAAGATTAATCTAAACTTAATAGAGAATAAAAATAATTTAAATGAAAACGAGGAAAATGGTTTGTAATTTATGTTTCATTCAGTGATTTTAAATTAAATTAACTATTGAATGCTCTGCATGCACATTGATTTTTAAGATGGCCATCATGTTAACTGGCTTTTGTGTGTATTGTCGTCCCTCTATTGGCGAGTTATGGGTGACGCTCCCCGAGCTGTGGGCTGTCTTCGTTGTGCACTTCAATCCGCCCCACCTCATATGAGGGATGTTGCTCTAGTCAGTTAGAAAAATCAATGTTTATATTATTATTTAGACATTTTTCAAGCAAATAAGAGTGAAATGTTATTCAATTGAATTTATTTAGGTTTCATTAGCCAATATTTGTCATCAAGCGGGTTTCCTCCATTCAGCCCTTATTTTAGCCGGTGCTGCTCTCTCTGCTTCACCAAACCTTGTTGCTATTCACTTCACTATTGCCAATATTTACGCATCAATTGTGAGTTAAATTTAAACTAAATACAATTGAAGGAAACTTCCTCTAACTAAGTGTATTTTAACTGTTATCACTTCCTTGTCTGTTGTTTTGATCTCTGTATCATAAGCAAGATCCAACCCTATCTTGGATTACTCTAACATTAAAAGTTACGGAAAAATACAGAAATTACAAGTTGTCATAAATAATTATTAATATTACATTTTTATGAGTATGTAGTGTATTCTACTACTCATATTTCGGTCAGTCATATTGATGAATTATATTGAATCATACTGAAATTGAACCATAGGTATATTTCACGAAAATCATATTTTCAGTAATTTATGAGTGTAATATTTTAACTTTAAAGGGTGACTATCAACGCGCCCTTGAATTTTATTACTCGACTATATCGCTCCAGTCCAACTTCGAGCCGGCTAAAGAGCGTATACGAGCCATATACTGCTATTCAGAAGAGTCGTTTAATTTTCAAGCTGTCTAAGACTAATAACCTATTTTTATTTTATAAGTTGCTGCATTTAAGATAATCTACTCGCAAAACGTATTGTTCATTCTTATCATGATTAAGCTATAACGGTGATGGTTGGAGTTTTTTCATAGTTTTTACAAAGATAATACTTGATTTTTGTAATTAGTATTAATATGTATGAATATTTGTGGTTTTCATCTTTTACCGGTATGAATATTGTTTCAGATACATACATTTTGACTTACTAGATTTAAAATTAGAGGTAGAAAGTATTTTCACCTTTGTGATCATAAAGTAGATATAAACGTATGAACCCAATAAATTTAAATTAAATCAATGGGAGTGACATTAATGAATATGCCAAGCAATCCCAACGAGGTCTTTAGGGAAATATGGATATTATGCATATGCTGCATTTTGAGATGGTATGTTTCATAACTTTTGTGTTCTCATCGCCGGACATCCATTTCAACCACCGAAAGCTGATCGAAATCTAATTGGAAGTCTGTGCTCAAAACCTTAAACCAATAAGATCGATGTAGTCCAGTTGCCGCTTAGGCGGTCAGATTTTGCATACTTCTAGTTATTAAATCATTATTAATAGTAACAATTATGGACCAATAGTTAACATGCCTATTTCACTTTCGATAATTTTATCAAAATTTGCAATTCTTGGCATCACCGGAAACAAATAGGAAGTAATTGGAGAGGTTAACTGTCTCTTTTATTTGCACCTTGACTATAGATTTGATATTCTAATTAAACCTTCCGATAATTTAGAAGTGCATTTGCTCATCTACTAAGCGACAGATTCCGATATAGTTCTCATGCTTAGCTCACTTTGATTCTATTGTTCTTGGTATTTTAATACCGAGTGCAACAATAAGAAGTAAAAAGTGGAACAGAACTGAATATGTCCCTCTATACATTCTTCACCACTAAACCATTTCGTAGAAGCACTAAGATTTGAGTAAATAAGGGTGTTGATACGAAATAGCTTTCACGTTCTCCTGATTGAAAGGGAAAATTTTCGAGCAATTTATATGTCGAATTTATGTTGATACATTTGTTTTTGTTGTTAACATGTTTTAATAAAGTGGAAATTTCGGAACAATAAATTATGTGTGACTTTGAGAGAACACAAAATGCGTCATGAATGTGAAGGAGATATGTGGCTACTATTTAAGCTATCCACAAAACTTCAAAAAACATCGGAAAGAGAATCATGTTTCATTCAGACTAATTTGAATCATTTTAAAAGTACTCAGCAAAATTAGTGGTTTATTCTCATAAATGGAAGATTTGGAATTAGACAGCGATTATTCGGTAGAAAAATTACCAGAGGTCATGTTATGTTATAAAGAATATAGTATTATATTGTCGTAGTTAATATTTGTTTTAAAAACAAGATTAGTAATTAAACGACTGCTAACAAGAAGAATTATGTTTTTAAGCCAAAAAAGCAAGATTCCTATCTTTACATTTTGTTCTGGGTCATTTGATGTTATCTTAAGGTTTACCTGCATATCCATTATATGGCACATTAGTCTTTGATTTTCGACATGTTTATTTTACGAAAATTCCCACTATTTTATTTATAATTTCAAATCTAAAGGGAACAAAAGTGTTAACTACCAAATAATACGATCAATTTTTATTTTCTAACCTTTGTTTGATGATGACTTATTCTTTTTTTATGTATTTAATATATTAATACCATATTTTAATCTAGTAATAATATATTAATAAAATATTTTATAGGTAAACGCTACAGTAGATCTTCAAGCACAACTTCGGTAGATTTTTTCAGATCTAAAACATGATTTTTAAAAGGCTTATAACTCACTTGGTCTTAGTATATAGTAGCTTTACTAAAATGGCGAAGGGTAGTAACCAAAGTTATATTTAAATTTTAAATTTTAACATTATACATATTTCATGCTATTGGATTCGAAGTTAAAAACAGCTGTTTCTTACGATTATTTAGATTGTATTACCGGTACGTTGTGAAATAAAATAAATTATTAGCATAACCAAACACCAAATAATCTAATTTCTATAGCCATAATTATTTTATTACAGCTTATCCGTTCGATTACGATTCTGAAGATACTGTAGAGTACGAAATTATCAATATGGGAAGAAAAAGCCGTGGTAAACGAAGAAGTCAGAACAATGGTAAGAACACACCTATGTATTGCTTCTACCCATTTTTTTTGAAAACATTTTTTTGAAGAAAAAACAGAAATAAAAAAGAATTCATATTTATATATTGTAAACCAGGGATTCTGTTGCTAATCTCTAATTTTTCCAGTAATAAGTGTATTTGACAAAGACATTTATTAATACATATGTAAGATATCATACGTCAAGTTATTAAAAGTCACATCTTAACTGCTATTATTTTCAAAAAATATTTCATAATCTGGTAATTCCTTTATAGCTGAATTATAAATGATTTATGGTCATTGGACAAACTCATATGTAATCGTGAATAGATGTGGAAAAATAACTTGGTAAACGATTCTTCCTATTGATTCTAAACTACTATTGAGGCCAGAAGATGTCTCTTTTCTTATTATCGCTCTGATTGCTTTTATTCGAATAAACAAACTTTTGCAAACCAGTGCCTTTTTCACCTAAGTGTCCACTGTACCAAGCCAACTTGCGTATTTGTTGACTAATCCACGAGACTAGATAAAACGGTGGAGAACGACTATGGTTGATATTATTTCTAGTACAGTAGTCAGTGAACTTGCTTGCAGTGAATTGAGTCCCTCTATCACTAACTAGCGTTTCAGGATACCAAACTGTATAAATAGACGGTGTAGCATTGAGATCGTAGTGAAGATGGAAATATTCTTGGTCGACGGATGTCATGCGATAGATGTGTCTTCTGTATAGTCTTTATTTTCGTCAAATCTGGTCGACGCTTATCCTTGTCGATAATATATCCTAAATATTTTAGTTATGGTATTATAAATGAGTACTTATATAATAGAACATGGAATCCGTAATCAGAAATTTGTTTGAAAAGCGAGTTGAGATGTATTTTGCTCTTTGGTTGTCAGATCTGTGACTATAAGATCGTCCAGATACGCTGCTACGCCGGGAAGATCTTCCATCACTAGGTATATTATTTTCTGAAAAATATCTGGAGCCGACTTAACTCCAAATGGTGGGCGATTGTATTTGTAGATGCCACGATGAGCAGCAATAGCCAGTAAAAATTCCATTTTGAGTTACTGTCTACTTCGACATATAAGTACGCATCTGCAAAATTGAATTAGGAGAAAATGCATTCTCCCTTTAATTTGACTAATATGTCCTCGAGCATGATAGCTTCATTTAATCCTGTTGAGAAATCGGCACAAAAGCGCAAAGAGCTATTTGTTTTCTGTACTGCAGCAATAGGGACAACCCATTCAGAGTAGTCGATATTCGAGATCATGTCCATGAATTCTAGGCATTAATTATATTCTGGACTGCCAACCAAAAGGGCTCAATCTGCGTTATAACGCTCATTCGATTTCTTCCCTTCTGTAATAGCGTACTGAAGTACTAAAATTGTTCATTTTGGTTTCGAAAAATCGAAGAGCATCTATGTTTGAACCGCATCCATACTTTTTCCCACTCTTATAGCATTGGAGAAACAAGAGTGTCCCATGTTTTTGATCCAAGCATTAGAACCCTGCCTCGGTGTTTTTTTTTCCAATATCTGCATATTAGCGAAAGTTTGGTTGCTATGAGTTGTTTCGACTTGCTTAACAGACGTTATCTGGCTATTGAACGCCTAAAAGTCTTTGTGAACAATATCAAGAAAAGGTCTGTGAGTCATGTAGAACAATGAACTGCGCAGACGACTCGTATTTCCAGACAAAATAAGAGAGAGAAGGTCGCAAGAAAGAACCAAGTGATTATCAAGACTTATTAAAGGATCACCCGAACAATCACTAGCAATAAGTAAAACAATACAACGAAACCAACAATAATGGAGGAATAAACCTCCGCTGGAGAAGAATAAAAACAATTCAAAATAAAGCAACAACAACTAATACTATGCCCCAGCTTATATACTGAGTCTCCAGACGTTCCCACAGCTGTATTTTTTGTCGCATTGAAATTAGTATAAACAGAGGTAGAATAGCGGACTGTTACTCTTTTTTAAAGGGGCAACAATATAATATAGCATGTTGTTATCTTAAGCCTATTTTTACCTCTAGACCGTCTGGCCGATAACGAATTGTTTGAGTCAAGTCTTGATAATCACTTGGTTCTTCCTTGCGACCTTCTCTCTCTTATTTTGTCTGGAAATACGAGTCGTCTGCGCAGTTCATTGTTCTACACGACTCACAGACCTTTTCTTGACAAACAATCTCCTTGCATTTAGAGCATCTATATTCACCGAAAGTGTAGTTTCTTTCAGAATGCATCTCACCACAGCGTCATGGGCATTTTGGTATTGGCTTATATAGTAAATTTTTAAGTGATCTTATCACCTGGTCTCATCAGTCCTAGCTTTTTATGAACAAACGTTCGAATATTGGAATCTTGTGGTCCGTCAAGGCACTTGAAATCGTCCAGATCCACAATCGAAAGTTCAAAGCGCTAACTGCGTCAAAAAACATTTAATGATATTTTATTATCAGCATACATCCATAGCTTCCGCCGAAAATATTTCAAATTCAGAAAAAGGTAATGCGAGCTAAAACGCTTTTATTGTCTTTAACAATGGGTGATTCTTCAGATTACTCATGGTTTTTAAATGTTTCGGAACCTATACGAGTAAATGCTGTTTTTTTAGTGAATGTAAAAGTAGATTCAAAACTATCTACGGACGAAAGAAATATAGACAAGGTTTGTGAACAGATAGAAAATATAGCTATCCAATATTCACCGCAAAGAACAGAGGTGGGTATATTGTGGAACTATTTTAGAGTATATAAGTACGTGCTGATATGAACTAGAATTTATAACTAGAAATTAAAGGGTGAACCACCTACGAATTCTCGCCGATCTCGTTTACCCGTGGCAAATGCAAACCTAAGCGTAGTTAATAACGGGATACCTCCCTTAATTCATGGCTGCACTCCGTGCATTACCTGCCCTACTAAATCTCCATTAAATGACTGTGGAAAAGACCGGAGGTAATGAATAGATTTATAATTCTAAGCCTATTATGTCATCACTACTATATTAAATCTTATATAATAGATAGAAATCAAATTTTTTTGTTAAAGATTCATATTTTCGTCTTCAACCAATATTTAGGTCTTTTATTCCCCGTCCAGTGTCACATTCTTCTTTGAGCGAGATAGATACCTCAAAACTATGTGAACCTTCTTCAAGTGTGGTAATAACGAAATTTTTCCTATTGTTATAGCGCTAGTTCATGATATATATGCCGTCAATAGTAAATATAATAACTTTGGGAACATCCGTTTATCAGTTATGGTATTTGTATAAAAAACAGAAAATCGTATGGAATTTATGATATTAATCAAAAATATACTTTAAAAAAATAATTTATTTAATTATAAATCAATCATTTTTTGTTGGGAATCGTCACGTATACTCGATCTTTACATATTAACAAGTGTATTATTTCTTACTCATGACTAGTTGAAAAACTGTACATTAATAACTTATCGCTATTTCGACTTTCTCTCCGTCTATTAAGGATTCTGTGATTCATTAAAGAGTAAGGTCAACAAAATTCCAGTATTTAATCTCAAATTAAATTTGATTTTTTTAAAATCTTTTACTTAATTTATGGTATTACTACTCTTTATTAGATTAAATCTAATATATACGACATCGATTCTAAGGCATATAAGAGAATGCAACATTTACCAACATTTATTGATAATGGAAAGCTGACAGTTGTGGCTGATACGGCATGCGTTGAGGTAGGAAAATGGATCAATGTGATGATCTCCATCGGGAGCAGATAATTAAGTGCATTAAGTATAGTAATACAACAATTATAAGTATAAAAAAACAAGTTAATGCCTTTTTTATATTATGGGATTTCCTTTTAGATCGAATTCTCAATTACTGCACAGTTGGAGAGAAATTTGGAAGCACAGAAATTATGAGTATAAATTATTAGGCTACTTTTCACTTTATTTTACTTTACTGTTATATTATAAGTGTTTATTCACTGTTTTCTTCTGATATTTTTTTTCTTCATATTTTCTATATATTGTCCCTTTAACTCTATTTTACCTACGTATATTAATATAGTTCTATTCTTGATAATAAACACTACCTTGGATTTTGTAATTGTGAGTACATAGTGTTCTAATATAATGTAATACAATTCTTAATAATTTTTCTTTTATACGAATTTCTTTAATAGAATACATACTTTAGATAATTAGTCTTAAAACTTTTACGGTATAAATCATTTCTAACTAGTTCTTTCACTGTTTAAAATACAAATAACTCAGCAAAACAACATTTCTAGGTAAATTAGTAGGCACGCACATTTATTCTGATAAAAATTGAATTTTGTACATTCATCTTGAATATCTTTTTTGCCTTAAATTCATCATTCAGGTGGATGAATAGGATGCCACTTAGAGACAGTGATCCCTGAACCCTGAAAAGTTTGTAGATTTTATTTCATTCGCTATATAATTTCTAAACTATTCCTTTATGTCTAAGTACCACGTAAATAATATATAATTATTTATTAGATTTACTTCTATTTGAGGCTACTAACTAGCATTTATAAACAGGACCACTTTATCTAATAAAAGATATTAATCAAGCATAATACAAACTTGAATACATTTCTAAATTTACAGAAAAAATTGGTTCATTTGTTTACAATGGCTTTCCCATTTACTGATCATATAGATTTTGCATTTAAGCATGTAGGTTTGTGGTGATTATGTTAATGGCAAAATAATATTGGAATTAATCATTTTAATGTTACTAATATACAGTGCGTCTCGAAATGATAGTCCATTTTCTTTCTTTCTTCTGTTCTTGGTCAGATTAATCTGATTTTTTTCTGAGGTGATGCGCAATAGCTTTCGAAGTTTCCAATTTTAATTTCACCTTAAAAACAATTACGCATTGTTATCTTTTATTTAAAAATCACTAACTTTCCATCGTTCGGAAATGATACCATGTTTTAGCGTTATTTAACGAAAATTGCGCAAATTTATTAATCTTGAAATATATTAATGGATCGTGTTCCTGAGGTGATTCAGCACGAAAGAGCTCAAATCATGACCCTGTCTACTGCTGGTTAGACGGTGAAGCAGACTGCCGATATTGTCAAGCGGAAGACTGTGACAAATTTCCTACGTCTACAAGACGAATATACTACGAAAAAGAGCAGCAAACGTCCTACCAAATTAACTGAAAACGAAAGAAGGATAATTTTACGGGCAGAATCAATGAACTCCGTAGGACTTGGGGCATTTATGCTTCAAAATCTATGGTGTGGTAAGTGCTGAATTAGTGCCCGAATATTGCCTGATCACAGATGAAAAAATGTCCATAACTGACACAAGTGCGTAAGGACTAACGGTTTCACGTCGTCCGATATTTCATGAACGACGATTGGAAAAAGGTTTGATTATTACGATCTTTAAGCATGAAACTACTAACTCATTATTTCGAATTTAGATGATCTTCAGTGGAAAAAAGTTCAACGTAGACGATCCTGATAGTTGCCACATATTCTGAAGAGATCTGAGCAACGAACCTTGACATTTTTCAACTTAAAATTTCGGTAGAAGTATTGAGATTTGAGGCGCGTTCAGTGCCATAAAACTGGTTGATTTTGTAGGTGAAAATAAGCAGCGTAGACTAACAGGATGTTTTAGAATATCATCTAGTTCCCAATAACAATGTGAACAAAATGGACTGCCCGTCGCGCTCTCCCGAATAAAATACGATGGGGAATTTCTAAGCAGCTCTCGTTCGTCGAATTTATACCGATAACCTTCAGTTTGAGTGTTGAAAATCTCTGATCTGGCATTAAAAAAGTGTAGAGAGAAATAGAAAAGAAAATTCAAGAATTTGGTTAACAGTATACCTAGACGAATTTTTCAGATTATTAATAAAAGTGGTAGTTGTACTGACTACTAATTAATTGATTTATTCATTGGTTGGTATTACTTTTGTTGCTAATATATTTTAATAAAGTAAGCTATATTTTTCGAAAAGTCAGTGATTTTGAAATAAAAAACAAGAAATGCAAAATTTTTTAAATGAAATTAAAACTAGAGACTTCCAATGTTATTACACTTCACCTCAGAACAAATTCGACTAATCTGCCTTAGGCAGAAAAAATGGACTATCACTTCGAGGCGCATTGTATATCTTACAAGAGTTCCTTTATATTATGCTCAATATTCCATGAGGTTTATCAAGTTTTTAAGCTGTGCAACCATAACCATACCTGTATCATCTGTTCCCAGTGTTCTTGAGCATCAGGAGAACTAGAGTTAAGTCCCAAAGCAAGCCACCCAAGCTGCTGCCTTCTTCGAAGAACACCAAGCGAAGACCAAACCTCAATTCGCACAGTGCAAGCGTCTAGATCGGGACGATATAACTAAATCATGTACATTGTTTAATATCGCATACAGTTATTTTACTATAGTGTTTTAAATGTATTCTTAAAATACTTCTATTTTACATGCAGAGATTTCCATGTAGTTTAATAGGATTATATTAGATTGGTGCAAAAATAATTGCGGTTTTTAACTACCAACATTAAAAAAGTATATTTAAATTTGCAATGAAATATATTAATCAGAATAAAAACCATTGGCCTTCTCAACAAGAAATAAGTTTGCTTTTTTCTGCAAAATAGAATTCTGGACTCCTAAATATAACGAATTCATCGGAAGCGTTTTGAGTTGCTGCTTGATCATTTGAAACCTCTCATAGGAAATTATCAAGATACTTGAATAAGCGATAGTCATTTGGAGGGAGATCTAGAGAATAAGGTGGTGATATAATCTCATAACCCGTTTATTTAAATTCTTTTCTAAAGTTATATGAGATGTGTGATTGAGCGTTTTCATGAAGATAAATTGTACAGAATCCACTTCTCATCACATACGACAAGGAGATCAAGAAAAATCATTATTGTAGAGCAGATTTCGTATTACTTGATGTTCGCCATGGGGTAGCCACTTGTCCTGCTTGTTTTTCCAATTAGACTCAAATATCGAAGAACTGTTTTATGAGCAACATTGAATTTTCCTGCGACCTCTCGAGTTATTTTATGTGGGTTCGTTCCAATAATGCCCATCAACTGATTGTTGTTAATAGTTAAGGGATGTCCACGACCCTCATCTTCAAGGATCTCACTTCCACCATAAAATTTTTGAAATCAATGTTGAATTTTACGCTCGATGACGGTCCCTTGACCAAATACTTGGTTGATATTGCGAGTAGTTTCCGTTACTTTATGTCCCATTTTGAACTCATACAATAAATCTCCCAAATTTGCTTCTTTTCCATGATTAACTGAAGCAGCTATATTCAACAACACTAAACAGTGAAAATAATAAGTATAAGAGAAATCAGGAGTACCATTTTCACTGTTTGCAATTATGTACGACATGACCATAACAAAAGATAAGTGTAACTGAAAAAGACCAAATTTAAAATGATAAAAAACGAAATTATTTTTGGCACCAACTTATTATTGCCGTACTGAAAATACAAATTCGATACAGTACCCTACACATAAGTTTCAAATCTGTATTTAGTTGATATTATCTCATGAAAAAAACTCCATCGAATATTTATACGTTTAATGAAAATGTTTAGTTCTACAAAATTTATATTCCAACGTACAATGCATTGAAATTATACAAATAATCAATACCTGTATACTAGCTGAATGATCGTATTGCGGTTCGGAGCTGCCTCTTACCATGCCTGACTTTTGTCTCCAAATCTCATTTCCAAATTCGCCGGAGGCAACAAGTTTTATAAAAGTGTCTGAAATATCTGTAGTTTTTTTAAAACAATTTATATAAGACATTTTATTTTGAAAATATATTGACATTGGGATAGTGTATCTAAGCGTGCAACAATATTATTAGCCTCAAATATTCCTTTTTCAAAGTTGTTTGATTTTTTGAATTTATGAGGTTAGATTTATACTGCTGTCAGTATAAATCTTGAAATTTCTTATACATAATGCATTCATAGACTTAAAAATAGCCTCCTCCTAAATTCACTAATATAATTTGTTAAAAGTATCCATTTTAAATTAATATTTTCGATAGATTATTCTTAATGTTCACACAATATAAATTAAAATATCAATGATGTTTTCACTTATATTTTTGATATATGCAATCTAAACAGGGTTAAATCATCAAAAGATGTTGAAGAGTATTTCGAATTGAAGTTAGTTTCAATATAAATTAATATAAAATTATTCTAAGTCAAGAAAAAGTAGCTTTAGAATTAGCAAGTAGGTTTTAATTGTGTATACCTGGGGGGCGTGATTTTTCGCCAAACGAGGAACCTCGCTCGATACCCACGGTTACGCAACCATGATCAGAATCATAACATAAAGCGATTAAAAGCTGTAATTGTTCTAGCTTACAATAGTAGTTATCAAATTAAAAAAAGTAAAATGCATAATTTATTTATAAATTGCACACATTATTACTTATTTTATAGTATGAATAACACAAAATACCTCTGGGGATCCACTAATAGGTTGACTACAAAAGCGTCCACAAGCATCTACCATACTGTTTCTTCTGCTATCTCCTGTGGAACCATTACCGTTTGAAACACGATGCATGGCAGGAGAAAGACTAGTCTGATGAAATATTATATTTTTTAAAAACATGGTTAAAGCTATCTACAAAAATCATTTATATAAATTTCATGTAATAATATAGATCTCTTATTGCCGTTTTTGTCAAAAATTATTTTTGGGGCACATTTACACATTGTAATGAAGAACTTACCATACAAATATTTACTAAAAATAAATAAATGAGAATTATAGCGAAGTTTACTCTAAGTTATCCTAAGTGGGAATGTCATCTTATGATTGGAATTAAAGTTTGCAAAATATATCCTCCTAATAATCACCCGAAGAGCTAATCATTTTTATTATATCGTAGAACTGTAAACTATGAATTATGGAGTAAACAAATATTGAATATAATTATAAAACAAGAGAATTTAATATTTACGATAATGCTGAGGGGATTAAAACTGATGTCGATATTATTTATTACTTAGCCACTACGCAGTTTAGTGGTTTTAGACATAGCTCATGAATTTTCAGGACTATACCTATTTATATTATAACCAAAATATACCATTGACGTATCACTTTCTGTATAGAAAAAAAAATACTCTTTCACTGTAACAAATAATGAACATACCATTTGTGCAAAAATTTAGGAAATTTGCTGTATACCTTATTTTGGAATTAATGTGAAACATGATAGATCTAAAGAATATGTTTAGGAAAAGTTAATTGAGGAAAGACAATATCAGATGTAAATTGAATAAACATGCGCTGTGCAACTGTAGTACAAGCCAAAAGTTTAAAAATTTCATATAGTGATGCCAAGGAATACTGATTATAAAGTACATTGAGCACCTCTAGTCCAAACTAGATTCCACCACACGTCGTAATAATTTTTTAATGACCTTCTTGTTTAAAAAAGCATAAACAGCTTATTTACGCGTTGCTCGAAATAATATGAAACTTTTGTAAGCAGAAAAGCCCACGTCAAACACA
>JAJAVP010000349.1:199221-216646 GCA_020740425.3 Heterorhabditis indica
ATTTAGAAACGAGTTACAATCGATAGTTTATTTAGTGCCCTTAAGTGCACTCGATACATTTTGTTGCTAGTAAATCGTGGTGCCAGTACTTTTGTTCATAGCGTTATTAAAAATGTATAACATAAGCTTAACTTTAGCTTACCGTGCCACAAGCGGTGAAAGTGATGTACAGTTTCTCGAGAGCTTTATCTGCATGTTTTCTATAGGTATTTTATAATGTAATATTAAAAACTGTAATGTTTCAATACTTTGATTCTAAAAGTTGATAATACAATTAGCTTTCATGAAACACAAGAGAAAGAATCATAACTAACTTAGTCAAATTATTTATCTTTAATTTCTAAAAGTACACCTACATATTGCTAAAGCTGTGGGGTTTTAAAAAAGCTATATTAACAGCTCTTATTTTAGAACATCGCACCACGGACACTAAATAGTGGACTGGAAAACGTGATGGCAAATTGTGATGACATACTTATTCATAGAAATGTTATCTATATACAAATATGTCATTTAAGAACTTCTTGCAAGAGTCAAATCGTTAGAATTAGATTCTCAAAGGCACGTAATAGTTGAATGAAAGATGGTTAATATCATTGCTCTTCAGTAACGAACGTACATTATAATGTTTGGTAATCTTGGGTTACGATATCTATACGTGAGACACTAGGAGTGATAGACTTAGAGACAAGTACAAATTCCTACGATTAAACATGACAATAAAAATTTTAGTGCGGGGTGCTTCCAGTTTTCATAAAATATAGATAGAAGTATAATAATCCAAATCATACCTTATAGTTTGCGACGAACTAGTTAACCTCACGCAAAATATGTTTTTTAGGTTGTCTGCCGTAATCGCCTAATCTAAGTCTTATTGAGCACTTCTGCGAACATCCCGAAAGGATGTCGAAGGTTGCCTGTTTTTGACAAAGACCAGAATTTCCTTCAACTGAAAGAGAAGTTAAACAACATCAGTTTTAATCAATGTTTGTCGATTGCCAAATCAGTGCATTGCGGTTACTGACATAAATGGATTTTCAACTATGTTTTACATATAGATTTTTAAAAACATTCTCCTCTTAATTAATAATGCTTCGACAAAATTAGGATCGTATCTAAGGAACATATTTTTTTAAAGTTTTGTTTTTTAAATAACCCTAAAACAATCTACAAAGCAATTGTAAAAACACAAACTTCCTACCAAGATATATATGTCGGACACTTGCTATGAATATTTTTCAATAGTTAAAATATATGGCTGTACTTTACACTTATATAACTTAATATGCTTTCTATGAATTTTTTAAAGCAAATCACATCGAAAAAAGAAAACTACTTTTAGCGTAATTCTGCAAGAAACTGCACTTTACAGTTTAAATATTAAAGGTTTTGGACAAATACGGCAGATACCAGAAAAACGTAGTATAGGCCAAAGTGCGTGAAATACCTAATTCAGCACTAATTCGACGTAATACTACATATAGAAGGGACGAAAAACGCTCTCAATATGTATTAACAGTAATTTACTGTACAAGTAGCTTATACATAAGCTTATTCTCATAAGTAACGACGTATAAACATGAATGGTGGGTTCAAATTACTTAGACAAGTTTAGTTTTTGGACTTGACCATCTATTATTCTAAACAATAGGTAAATAGTTAACAATTCTGTTATGGTACAAAAATATCTTTAACTAATGGGGATTCGAATTAGTAAATAGATTACAAGCCTGTGAAAATTCCATGCTGGTAACAAGGCTAAATTAATGAAACTATATTATCAAGAAGCGGGTTCCGTAAAAGAGAAATGTCATATAGAATTTTCATTAGAATGAACCTCGGAAACGCATTTATATGTCAAATAACGCGTTTGGCAAAACGAATTTGCAACGATCTTGCGTCTAATCAAATCCGCTAAAGATATATAGCAACGAAATCGGAAAAAAGAGTGGACAGATCTCGAAAGCGATGTGAAATTTTTTAAAATAAATTAATGTAATTAATCATAAACATTTGAAAATCATGGGATATCTTAATTATAACGTGTATAAAAATTTTGAGTGGTAATATTATACACTCTTCCCCTTTGAAGATATATCAAAAATCCTTAATTCTATAAAATTCTACTTCTCTTTTTATAAATTGTGAGAATCACTAAAAGCATATATTTGAAAAATAATTCAGGATCACAAGATTTTCATTCCAGATCCAAATTCGGTTGATATTTAAAGCAATCAACAGGTGAAATGTAGTATCTTGGAAAACCACTACTAAAAAAGATAATTATTAAGATGACTATTTCTGAAACCTTTTGGTTTTGCATATTTATAATATTTGAAGTTAAAAACATCATAACACAGATTAATGATTTTTTTTAATGTTAAACTGCCTTTTCGACAATGCTTGAATACAATTATAATAAATTATTATAAAATTTTTCGTTTTAGATATGCTAGCCTAAGAGTTAAAGCCAGTCGCAAGCAGTGAGAAAGTTAATACAAAGAAACAGGTTAAGATGGGAACTTTTCTAACATGATCCTTAAGTATGCACTTATTTTTGAGTGTTTTTGACGATAATTATGTGCTAAGAAATACTCTCCTAAATATCTCCTTCTTCCTAGATGACTTGAATTAATAATAAATGGGACAATTTTTATGTATGGTTCGAGAAAAACAAAGAGTTAATAGTTAAAACATCCCCTAAGTATAATTATTGTAAGAAGAATAAAATTTTCCAAACTAGTTAGGTTTTCACATATTTCGTTTTATCCAGAGCATAAAAAACGAGTGCCTATTAAACTTTAATTCATGTAACCATCTATAAACTTAAGTATATTTACGTCTCCCTATAAATTAAGCGTTTACAAGGTGTACCTAAAGTTCTTTTGGTGCATTTAAATTAGCTTGTTTGGCGTAGTGATTTATTATGCTAAAGGACATAATATTTAAAGTCTCCTAGAACTATGCTTTAAACCTCGTTATATATGAACTTTAAGCAACGTCACTATCCATCTGTACGAAAAAAGAGAAAAGTGCGGTAATCTCTAAATTCCTCGTCGGTAAAATAACTCTTTGCAGGACTGTTAGACGTCAGCTTGATATACTTGAAACTTTGGTGAAGAAGACCCAGGTTTGCAAACACTTGTTGTATCCGAATAAAATAAAGCAGAAGAAAAGGATCGCATTATAAAAATATCCTTTGAAACGTAGTTAAGATAAGTCTTTTAATAATGTTTGGTACAAGTACCTGCAATCTTATGAAAAATTTATTTGTAAAAATAGTTGAAATGATTTATAAATATTGAAGATTAACTGGTTATAACGCTAAGTAAATCGAAGCATTTAATTAATCCACTATTTATACAGTACATATTCCAAAATAGTAGTTACGAATTTTGTGTGTTTACAAATTTATATTTAACCAAGCTAAGGAATATAAGTGAAACTGTTGTATGGATGGAATTAGATTGTTGAATAAACCCAAATTGGCCACTTCCGGTTTTCGGTCTACTGCGCTTTTCACTTAAAGATATATAGCGATTAAGATATAGTAGATTGCTCTTAAAATGATCATTAATTTTCTAAAAATGCTGAATTGATGGGAAATCATATTAGACCATATTCCTATATTAAGATTGTTATAAGCTTGATTTTTGTATAAGGTAATACATGAATTTGCGAAATGATGAGACTGAAATAAAATTGATATTAGGAATGAAACTATTAAAAAATATAAATTTACCTGATGTGAAAATAGCAAGTAATTGGAACATTGTGCGAAACTATTACGATTTACTTTTCCTGGGGATTTTTTAAATTCAAGTCTTTCGCAAGAAATATTTCTGATTCAAAAAAAGATGTGCTACAGATAATCGATGCTAGTTGGTTGCTACATCTGTATCTTAATTATTTATAGTATTTTTTTCTCATCAATGTTAGTCTTAAACACTTCCCATACTCAACTGTGATATCACTGAAGAAATGGACATATATTAGTAGATATCATAAAATATATTAGAAATAAACCTACTTTTTCCTTAATGTTGAGATATGCAACTTTAATATCACTACAATTTCAAACTTTTCTCTTGAGGTCTTGTTGCTACCTATTAGTCAATAAAAATAGTAAAGAAAATTCAGTGATTTGGCTAGGCTTTTGAACCAATTAAAGCGGGAATAATTTATTACGTAGGCCAACGTTATCCGACTCAACAGTAATATACTTTAAATAGTAATAAAGAATCTTTGATGATATTTTTTATCTTTTTAAATAGTATTTGCTTAATTATCCAAGATACTGACATTACTAATTTTATAAACTTGAACAAGTACTCACTTTCCGTTATTTTTGTATATTGTGACAAAAGTACCATCTTATTCTGATATTTTCTACTATTGAATTACCTTCTGTGTTCACGCGTAATCTATTTTTTTCACCAGCTTTAACATTGTATCTGAAAGTAACCCGTTTGGCGAACGTTAAGCAAAAGAGGTCATAGGATTTCTTCAGTTACATAAGTTATGAAATACAAATAACCGCGAATTTTAAAACTTGATTACTTTCCTTTAGCAATGTATTTCATATAATGGATACTAACATAGGAAATTATACCTCAAGTATTACAAGATTTAGCAATCCATTTTAATACTTTGTAGACTTAGACTTTTTAGAAGTAATAGTAATAATAATAATAATAATGGGTATTATAATATTCCAGTCACTGGTAAATATTTAATAGCTCAGAGAAAAACTTACTGCCGATAGATACATTCTGCACCAAATATTCGACAATTTCAGAGGAAAGAATGATAGTTGTGCGATGTTAGACTAGTAAACAGACAGCTGATACTCAGCCTACGCGATGAAATCCATGATTGGATAGTGGAAATCCGAGTTCATGTCAGCACGCAACAATGGCATTCTTTCAGTGGAAAACATACAAACATAATGCAAACAATGACGGAACTGAGCTGATAACAGACGGTATTTATCGAGGAGGAAGCTATTAGAGAACTTTTAAAAGAACATATAGTACATCAGACAGTGTCGAATCAAGGTTAGCATACATTAAGTAAATTATAGTTGCTTTTAGATGCTCTGAAATTTAACAAGGTCTTAATAATATGTAATATATTTTGCAATTAAACAATAAATTTAAACTCACAACCATAGTTTCCGAGTTTACTGTTTCTGATTTGTTTAGGATAAGAGTATACTGCAATGGGCCATCAAGATTAATTTTCGATCCTTTAAAAAAATTTGTTTAGGCTTTTACTACCAAATGAAAATTCCTTCATGTTATTGAATACTATGGTAAATACTTAATGTCTATTTCGATACTAGAAAAGGAAGAGAATTAAATTGAATGTTCTAAAGCATTAAATTTTATAATTCCTCTTTCTCCTTCATAGTAGGTAATACTTTATAACATGTAGAAATATTTATGCAGTGGAGTCACCGTCATCGTCATCGTAGTAATCAAATAAAAAAAATAAAATGTACGTAATCAATTAAAAGTTCAAATTTGCCTTCATATACAGAAATTCCATTCTAAGTGATGGACAAAAAATAATCAATCACTATATTCCTAGATGAGGCGACCCCACTGTATAACAGGGTGAGCAAAAGGAACGAAATTTAAAAGCATTATTACTTTACTTAACTCAAACGAGGTTTCATAATTTAAGAAATATTCTAAAGATTCCGAGATTTACAATTTATTGAAATATGGGTAGTCCTAGAAGTATTTCATCGTTTCGTTCATAATAGTGGGTTAAACTTTATATCAACTTCACTGTATGTGTGTGAATATATTTTTGGGAAAGCAATTGACAACATTTCTTAAATCTTAGCTTATACAAGAACTTTCTAAAGTGTTTACAATTGTTGAGCACGAAAACAGTGAATTCTGATGGTAGTGAACATAAAAATTATTCATACATAATTTTAGTTATGAATAATGTAAAAATTGGATAATTCTTAATATGATTCTAATATTCTTCTAGAATCTTAAACTGAATGTTCATTAGCTAGATGATGAAGGATTTATTGTAGTTATATGTGCTGCATTTACGAAGTTTCTCAGTAGTCCTATCCCAAACATAACTAACGGTATTATATGCTGCCATGAGTTCCGTAAAAGAATATTATCATCTTTTCAATATTTAGAATTATGTAGTAAAACTTTTAAAGAAGTAAGTAAACAGGTTTTGTTGGCAATTTCATATCAATAACTTAACTTATACTGGTTCAAATAGAGACATGTTAGTTTAAAACATTTTTAAAAAATTTTAAAGATAGTTTCTTCATACTCATGGATAAATTAAAGTTTCTTTTTCTGAAAACATTATCAAGAGATGTGAATCTGAGTTCCTCCTGACTCGTGACGTTAGTGGACATAACCACCTCTGCAGTCAGTAAAACTCATTTATTAGGTATATTTAAGACAGCGGTGAGATATTTAGCTTTCTCTAACATTCTATTTGCTTTCGAAAATATATCTTTTGCGTCAAAATTTCTAAGAGCAATTTCTTCTCAAGCAGTTTTTATCGAATACGAATTTCTTCCAAATGCGTTTAACCCTAATATTGTATCCAAAAATTGTTATTATTTGTGAAAACAAAGCATGTTTACAAACAGTACGACGGCTATTTGAATAGAAAAATTTTGTATAAATAGTTTGCTCCATTCGAATTGCGTCATTATGGCATATTGCATTAAGCGTTTGTATTTTGCTTACTAGATACTTTGCCCCCTACCATATACTTAATTTTATAGTTTAGATTTTCCACAATTGTAAAGGTAGTCTAAAGTAGATATAGTATTGTCTTTTAGATTTGAAAATCTCTTTTTGTTATTACTGCCGATGGTAGTCCTTGGCAGATATTCTCCGGTATTTGTCTCGACATTGAGACAGCATGAATGATTTATAGTGCTATTATCTCTCTAGGATTAGCTACCAAGGTATTAAACATGTGCACCTTTCACAACTTTAATTTATGATTATCTTCATCTTAAGTAGAGATTCTCGCAACTACTAACTCAATTTTCTATCATTTCTGACAATGTCTTCAGTGCTCAATCAAGGAAGATTATTTAATTTGTCAAAGCATAAAAATACTCTTTTATACTTTTCTAACCTTCATCCTTCAATTGAGAATCTCTTCTAATTGTGTTTTTAACATCTTCTCTTTAATTATTCCTTTTTACTTTAATTGCTCTCAAACAAACGATATTTTTTTCATTGAATGTGTTCATTGGCATATAATTTACTGTCAATGTCATAGAATTGGTGTGTCCAGACATCTGTCAATAAGGAGTAGAAATCCTGATATGAAGACAATAGATCTAGCCCCTTCGCTACCACTTTTTTTGTCACAAAGCCTGATTATATATACAATTTAGCTAAAATAGTCGGCTTACCTTAGAAGGGGAATATTGAAACGGCTTAACCATGATTTAAATAACTATTTTCAAGTAAAATAGAGAGGCTTGTCTTGTCAGGTTAAGCAGAGCGCTGTCTATTTCTTATATGATATCTACACAAATGTAAATGCATCATTTTATTTCAAATCAACTAAGAACTAAAAATAAAACTCACTTTGATATAGTTGGGAGCTTGGATATTGGTAACCAAATTCGGTGTTAATGACGAATAATAGAAGCGCCAAATTCATGAATATCGTGGAAGTTTTGTTAATAGTCAGAATATATAAAATATCCTTTCTAATTACTGTTGTAGAAAAATATGATACAGTCAATCAATATTTTGTGAAAGAATGGAGATGGTTAGTTTATAAAATCATTATTAACTATTTTGTTACAAGTGCTAATGAAATTAAGATCATAGAAAAACCAAGGAAACAACATATCATAGGTGAAAAATACACCCATGCTTTAAAAATGTTGCAAAAAGTTATGATACTTTTAAAAATCTTTTGCTCACTCTGTATTTATGCATGCATTTATTTAGTGCGTATACCTGGCAAATTATATTCTGCCATAAGATATGGACGTTTTTTCCCCTTTTTGCAATATACTTTAAAGCGGATAGATGAGGAAACAATTCGATCTGGAATAGATGACTTTTTAAATGTGCGTGTATGTCATTTGTCCTTTAATATGAACTTAAAAGTAAAGTCTCACTTTGCTCAATTGTCGTAAATAAGAAAGTTTGATTGAATGATGGATTCGGACCAGAGGAATGTGCTGTTTGTTGTTTATTATTTTTAGCACAACTAGCAGAAATCCGAATCTAGATATTATTATAGTTAAAATACACAAAAATGTATTTTTGCTGGTTCTAAACAAAGTTATTAGTACTAAATTTCAAGAAGGAGAAGGAAAAATTGCTACCAAGATCTGCAGAGAATTCTATAAAGAATGTGAAAAATATAATATACTGAAAATTGCACCTGTGTATGATCATCGCTTTCAAGATGATCTACGTTATATATTCTTATTATTTTGATAATGACTGCTTTCTTTTGTTTACTGTACTGGGCAATTAAAACCAATCTTGGGGCGAATGGGTCCTTGAAGATTCCACTTTCAGAATCGAATGAACGGATTGATTCAGTCTAAAATTCACTTAACCATAAAAATAAAGAGAAGAGCAGATTAACTGAAATTAAAGTTGCATCGATATAAACTAAAAAGCTAAATATTGACCTGAAAAGGATGTGAGTTTTGGAAAAGTTTATGCATTTAATTATCCTAAACATTATTTTAATCACAACTAATAGAGAAAAATAATCGTTTTCTTCATGTAGAGTAATTTCTCTAGCCTAGGAAGTCTTCATTACTAAGCTAGTGATTATTCTGAGGAAAGGATAATTACAGTTTTTTCCCAACATCTCTTATTTTCGGCCATTAGGAACCAATTTTTTATTTGAAATTTAGGGAATAATCATTGATGGGGAAAATAAAATCTCAAAAGCTCTGCTAAAGTCTCTGGAGTTTGAGGAACAACGTCGAAACTCCTCGATTTTGGTGATTTAAATGTGGCTTGAGCTATGCTTAACCGACAATCTCAGCAACTGGACCTGACAACACTACCACTACCGGTCACCCTTTATGATTTCCTGCAGATCAAGGTGTACAAATTGCAAACTCAAGTGCTAGTTTTATTTTTTATTGAAAAAAGAGCTTCATTTTTAAAAAATAGACGCAAAATGAGAGAATTTAAAGATTATTATGGTTTATCTTAAAACAAATCGGATCAGTCTGTTGAAAATAAATGAAACAAACAGTACTAAAATTTACTATAATTTCCAAATGTAGTGCATAGATTAGTAAATGTATTTTGTATTTAATATCTTTATAAATAATTGTTTTGGGATATTATTTGTATATTAATAGACAGATTGGTTCCTGAGAAGCTTTTGTAAACGACTTACGTCATGCTGATTAATGATAATCCTTGGAGGTTCATAGTACTCGAATTCGTCATCATTATATGACCTGTAGATAGTATAATATTGCAGTAACTAATTAATATGCTCCATAAAATAAATTCATCTTATGTATAAATAAAGTTTTTTTTCTAGAGATTCATATTTAAAATTTACTCTATAATTTGGTATTTTCACTGGAATACTGCTGATATTTATATTTTTAACACTGAAACTTCACATAATGAAGCCTATATGCATTGCTAGTGATCAAGGCTTACTGTCGAATCTACATTCTTCTTTAACTTTCTTAATATCAGTTGATTCTTATTCGCAATCTCAGTGATACACATTTTTCTATCAACAAATATTAAAATATGAGAAATATTTGTAAGTATGTATGAGTAAAATAGAAGATTTTAGAAATAGCAACTTTTATATACATTACTTTTCTGAATTATGTAGTACCTATTTTGTTTCCTTAATGGAAGAAATATATTTCCTCGAGGGCAGCAATGAAGTAACCACGTTGTTATATAAGAATACATAAGTGTTCGATTAAAGCATAAACAACATCCTGAATACATTAACTTAAAATCCTGGAATTCACATAGGAAAACTAGGAACAATATTAGTAATTGAAAAATACACGAAAATTTTATGATCTACAAAAAAATCTAGCAAATTATAAATTCATTCTTAATTCTGAAAAAATAGTTTATGAATAAGATATGCTGAGAAAACGCGAAATTACTTTTATACAAATTTTTATTATCTTTCATAACACGTGGAATTTAAAAAAAAAGCCACAAAATGAGTTATTTTGTTTATATAAGCACATGAATCTGTAATTTTATTAAAAAATGTGACTTCTTGAAACTACAACAATACTTTAAATTAGGTTAGCCTTATGAATTGTTTAGCAATTTTCCCGGGGAACCCATAGTTCTTTATTTAAGAATGTGTTTGAGTATATGATGAAATTCTATTTTCTGCACTATTACATTCCATCCATAAAATAATTGGAAAAGACTGTTACAGATTTGTACATCAAATCAAAGCTTGAGAACAATTCTAGAGATCTAGTATACATTGTATAAAATATGGAATCAGAGAAAATAATATTTCCCTTTAACACTTATTTCCTCTACTCACTTTCGAAAGTTTAATTAGATTCCAATAATTACCTTCTCACTATTTCCTTACTAAAATAAAAGTATATAAATCAAACTTACCATTACTATTACAGTGAATATTTTCATCAAATTTCGCAGTTTGGCATCCATTGTTTTGACTCAATACATATTTTTTTTAAATCTTTGGAACGTCAACCATTTCAATCAATATTAAACGGGAGATTTGAAATTTTGGCCTCATTAATTAAAATAACTAACAAATAACTACCTTAAAGCTTGTTATATAGTTCCAAATATTGCTTTTATTAGGAAGAAAAACAATGATATTCGACTGTATTGAATTAAAACATTAAAAATTTTTATAGATACCCTTGATATCTTTCCATATGTTTCAGAATGATTTTGTAAAAAAACCGTTAAAATGTGTAAGAATAATAAATAGTGGCGAAGGCAACCATATCCAACTCATCAAGGATGTATGAGAAAATTACATACGAACTAGCTAGAATTGTTATAATATGTATTCGCGGAATGTTAAAAACAACATTCACGATGGAAAAAATTGTTATATTAGAACTCCTATTATTTTAGTACATTTAGTAACTCCTGAATATAGAAATATGTAATAAGAGATGGAATATTTTATGGAATTCCAACAGTTGGTTGTGATCCCTAATATATCCACCGATAAAATATTTGAAGTTAAGCTATAATCATAGTTAAAACCGGAAATTGATTTCGACTAGTTTTTTACTTTATAGAATATACTAAAATAATAGCTAAATATGCCTCTCATAAACAGTAATTATATATATATAATTACTATTTATTTTCTTTTTTCGTTCTGTAAAGTTGAAAGTAAATTTTATATATCATTTAAAGAAGAAGGAGACTACCAATATTCTAACAGTAAAGAAAGGTAAAAAAAGTTGAACTCTAAGTTGCATAAATTACGGATTGTTTATATAGATGTAGAATATATATGCCATATATGTAGAGTAATATATTGATCAAGAAGAAAAAGGAAAAGTGAAAAACGGGAGAGAGGCGCTACTGGCTTGCTTTTACCCATTAAAGGTACCGGATGTGAAGTGGAAATTGTTTTCCATGAAAAACTGAAATTGGACACTACTTTAGAGACATTATGCCAGGCCTGTTATTTAGTTGCACATGTGGCACGAGGCAATTACTTTAAAAATCAACCACAAATGGTATATATCTATATATATTTTAATTACTTATATGAATTAAAACCATTTCAAATTAATATTTTTTCATAGAGTATGTGCTAAGAACAACTGCACTGCAATATCTCGTTATTAGTACAATGCAACCTTTTAGCATAAAATGGAAGTAACAGTCAAAAAATAAAATGTACGGCTATATATCATATTTTAGTTTGAGGAAATTATATATAAATTATAAATAAAATAACTTAGTTAACAATATGGATTAAATAGAGCTAAGATCAAGAGTAATTTCAGAAAAATTTTCACTTTCCAAATGTGTATGTAATTTGCAAACTCTGTAACTAGGTCCATATGGGGAAACGCAAACAAATGTTTTTCGTTTGATATTAGGCTTTTAGTAATAAACATAAAGTAAGATGTATATTCGCTTAATCATGCTATTAAATGACCACACTATGAGTACATCAAATACATTACTCATTAACTAGAAGATAAGAAAAATCAATCAACCTCGATTTTTTTCATAGACAATAAAAAACAGTACTGATAGCAGTTCCAGTTAAAGATTAAATTATACGTTGTATTACAAAAATATTATCAGTATTAACAATTCATTTAATGAAGCTTAAAATTTAAACAGTTTCGGACAATGTTATTCATTTTGGATGTAGTAAACATGCTTAAAATGTGTACCATTCATTTTAGAATAAGTTGCATTGTAAGGTTGATTTGTTTTCTGTTAGAGTTCTCTTCATAGCCTTTATAGTCCGTTTGTTGATTTACGGTGGGACAGACTTGATCGATATAAAGTGGACTAAGACAAGAACGGGAACGCGATTGCGATTGATAAGGGAATTTATTTATATAGTTGAGATAGAATTAAAAAAACTCCTACTAAACCCGTTAAAAACTAAATATAATGTACCATCTTATCTTTCTTTGCTATTAAAAAAATTTGCGGCTAGTACATTTACTGTATAATTTCTACACAACCAATGAGTAAGCCTGACATTGTACACTACTTAATCCATTGGTATCGATAAGATGATATTCATTGTCTGTTGATAACATCATATCGCCAGCAATACAATCTTTTTGAATTTGCCATAGGAAATACACGAAAAAGTGTTTATAACGTATTTACAACAGCAGTTTAACGTATGCACTTAGATATGAGTCTTAAAATATCACGAAGCCATAATTTATGACTTCATGTAGACTGATTAATGGAGGAAAGCAATATATTATGCTAATATATACATATATAGCACAAATTACCAGTTTTCTCTTAAAACAATTAAATAATTCTAACAAGTAAACAAAACGCACAGGTTGACTAGGTTAAACATAAATACCAGCCAGGTTCATGAGATCGGACCAGATGATTAGGCTGCGATATGCATAGGACACACGAGCTTCTGGAATCCAGAATTCTACTTATTCTAGATAATAACGTAAAATAACATCTAAAAATGCTATTTAAAAAAGTGTGTTTAATATTTATAAATTGTTGCAAAAATGACTGAAGCTATTATCCTAAAATAAATAATCGCATGAAATATTAATGAATGTATTCGTAAATCTGAGTAAAACAATTGTTTAATACAAACCTTAGCATGAGATACATATTCAGATCCGTGAGAAGTTTGTTCGTGAATTGGAAGGACACCAATTTTATATTTTTCTGCTTTCATTCGGGCAGTTGTGGAGTGCCCAACACTTTCAAATGCATCAGTCGCATCACAGCCGGCCTATAATCCTTGTAATATTTAGATTATGACTTTGAATTATCCGTAAATTATATAAATTGTCTATCTGAAGCGATGTGTTATTTTCTTTCAAAATGGTATGAATAAGATGTAGATCCAATTTTTCAAAACATACAAATAACGACTATTTTATGTAAATATAAAAACCAACGAATTCAATAAGAATCTCCATTCCACCAGGATGTTCCTCAAGAAAATTAGTGATATTAATAACATCATTTCTAATAATCATCCATGCATCGTCGGGTGTACAGTGAAGTGCAACTTCATCGCGGCAAATTTCCTTGAGCATTATACTGCAATTACGGAAATATTCTAAAGATATTAATAATACCTTGACAAGAAGATTCATTTTATTATGAGCATTTCCCAAAAGAAACGTATTAGATCAATATTAACTTTCATTTGTTTTAAATGCAAATATATTTTAATATGCAAAAAGTCTGAGTTCGTATTAAGAGTTAGATATGTGGAGTCATATACTGAAAAAGTTTCTTCAAGAACTTTTGATTTACAACTAAAATACGTTCCCATAAATATCAAGTAGGATTGAAGGTTTAAAAAAAATTCCTATCAGGGCAGGAATATTTCTCAAGCAAAAAAATCCAGTAACAATAGAATGAACTTATGTGAAAAGTGTTTGATTTAGCTTGTGATACTGTAGCAACGTTAGCCAATCACATTGAGTTAAAATTCGAAGGTTCATCAATGTCTTTCCAGATGTGTCACTTATCTTTTTAAGGATATCTTCACAAAATATGAATATGCTTATAATCAGTTTTGCTTTGCATAGAAAAAGTTATTTTCTCATAATCTCGTAATGATTTAAGCAGATGAATTACAATTTAGTCAAAAGTAATAGACTGTTGTTTTGCTGCTGCAAAGCGTTAATAGAATACATGGTAAAGAAAGATGGGGTAATCCCGTCCTTACTGTACGGTGATACGACCGCGGTTGAACCAGACAGTATCTACGGCACACGCGCGCCTTTTATACGGCAACCGAAGTGTCTCGCAAAAAGGTTGAAACGCAGACGGTGGCAGAGTGCAGAGATAACACCCTCTCTTGATAAAGTAGTGGAGACGCAGGATGTGTGATGGTGCACCCTGTTTCGGGGACACGCGGTCTCGTGCACTCAGCAAAAAGATACACTTACAGGTATACAGTATGGTTCCTCACAAATATAACTTAGATGTAGCGTTTTAGTTTAAAGAATGGTGTTCTGTTAATTACTGATGTTCATAAAGTTTACTCTATGATTTAAACAGCCAGAACATTATTTGTGATGTACACGTGAAAGTGATTAGGGCTACGCGATGAACTTGATTAATGATTTCGGTATACTGTGTCGACAAGCCATGTGGTTGGTGTGCAAACTTCGACGTGTTTGTGTAGAGCGATTAGTGAGTACGTCATTATTATATGAATAAAATGAGATGTAAATGGTCTTTTATTTAGTAAAGAAACCATATAAGGCAAGTATACTCATAATTTACAATTAATTAGCTAGCTAGATATTAGAAATAAAAGCTGAGGTAGACCAAAACACAATACTAGACATTATGTAAAGAAATTAGATAATTTATAATACTAGTTGCAGATTTACTGCAATTTGTTTCTCGATCATACTATTACTTAAAGTCAGAATAGAAACAATTCCTGATATTTTTTGCATACAGTTTTAAACAAATTTATATATTATTTATGTCGACCCTCAGCGTTGTTTACATTTTCACAGATCATATGGCAATGCTCGTATGTATACCACTGTGCTGGCCTTTCAATGCAATCCATTGCTCGTGATGACGACTTTGGATAGCCCTGGAATGGAGCATGTGGAACCAATGGTGTGATTTTCTCGCAGTTTATATTGAAAGTATAGATTTTATTATTTTCTATCCTTTCACATGTTCATGCATTATTATTTATCTTGTAATAGTACTAATTTTATATGCTAGCAAAAAAAAATACAATTTTCAGTGAAATTTGTCGCTTATATATATTATAAGTACCAGGAAATACGGAGTATTACTTAACTTTCAAATTTATTTTATATCTCTACTCATTCATGGTATTTTCACTGTTTTATTGTAAAACGTCTTCAGCAGGTTTATAGTGCAATGTAGATAATGCACGTGAAATTCCACATCCTATATGGACTGCAAATTTGGCTTTGCTCGTTGGTTGTAGACATTGGAAATGTTGAAAACAGATTTCCTACCAGGTACTCAAGAATCATCTAATTAAAATCTTAGTTATGCTATTTACATATTTGTATTTAAAAAAATACCACTAGATATCCATAATTTTCTAATTATCTAAATTCTGAATTAATCGATTAACAAAGAATTTATGGTTGAACATATCCCCATTGGTATGTTATCGTTGGAAAGATTTATAGATAAAATTGTTGGGTATTTGAAAATACCATTAATTTGAAATATATGCTCTTTGTAAGAATACAACTGTAAAGAGGCATTTGTGAAAAGTTAATGAACATGAATCGTTTCGTAATCGGGTATCGTGAAATCTTATTTACACTGAGTAAGAAATCTAGTGCTAGACAATTTTTTCTTGAAGTATACAATTACTCACATTAAATTTAATAGGCAAGCATTTACAGAACAGGAATTCTCTCTTATTGTTCTGGATGGACTTTGTACCACATAAGAGATCTCTTAAAAGACTTGAGATGTGACCTTGATCATGTATTACAATTATTAATTGAATTGAGCAATTAAGACTAGGTCTGGCGACTAGGTAAAGGCTTGTTCTGTTAGAATGGAGAAAATCCTGTGTAGGCTAAGAATACTTGTTTTCAACTTTTAATTTCTTAATTTACTTCCTCTTATTAACGGAAATATGGATTGTTTAATGTTTCACTTAAGCATATTTATATTAATATTTGGTCAGTGAGAGGAAGCACGATGTATTTATAACTCTGTTTTCTCGTCTAATCTTTGATAACTTCATATGACATATATAAAAGTATTATGATTCTATAGAACTTATAAATAAAGAATAAACCACTTAGCTACTAAGCCTATGTTCAATGCTAATAACAGCAGTACAGCGCTATGCAAGAAACGAACGACAGACCTTCGATAAATATTATTTTGTGCATTTAGAAATAATACACAGGAGGAGACATATATTGCCTACTTTTCAATTAAAAAAACAGCGAATTTCGTTGTTAATAAAATAATCCAGTTTATATCTATAATACTATGAAATTTACGTCAACATAAATAAATAAGTAAAGGAAACATTGAAATACTGTCCTCACTTTCACGGATAAGAATTATCTTAACCGTATGCAAATTTGCAAAATGAAAAGAAAAAAATCTCTTGTAGATTGAGAAAGAACCAACATGCTAGGATAACGAACCTAATGAAAAAACGTTATTATTTAACACTAAATATTACTTGTTGTCTCAAGTCTTATTCAATCAATGAATTGAAAAGTGATGTGTTAAAGTACAATCCCTTTCTTGTTTTGTCAATGAAATTTTGAGCGAACATTCACCAAATATTCCTGCATGGTACTGTCATAATTTCAAGAGTAAATAAGGTTGTTTTTGCGCAAGCAAAACAAATGCAAGAGTACGAACTTCATTAAAACATAAAGTACATCTATTAGCCATAATAAATTATCATAACCATTGTCTTTTTATCCAGATTTTTCATAAGGTGAATGAGAAGTTATGCCTAAAAAAAGAAATTTAAGAAGTAATCAATGACGAAAAATTTCATAAAATATTAGGATTTTTCTAGGATTACATATTGTTTAATTCTAGATAACAAAGCATTTCAATTTTAATCCAAACAGGATCTAAGGAAAACAAAAGAAAGCCAAAAGCGGTACTTTTTGCTCGTAGTGTAGGCAACATCCATCTTAATCATTTAGTAGATGAAGCTGCTTCTCTAACAGTGTAAT
>JAJAVP010000349.1:247859-270971 GCA_020740425.3 Heterorhabditis indica
CACCAGGTTTGGAATAAGACAAAGCTGAGACCAGGAAGGAGCAAAGATAGGCATTTATAAATAATACGAACTGTTGACAGAGTGTTACAAAAATCTGTATGTGCACAAAGGCATTTATGTAACCAATTCTTCAGTAAAGTTCGGTTATAATTAAAACGCGCATTATAGATTTTAGGAAACTCAGATATTAACGTTTTTCATCTATTCTTGGCAGAAATTATCTAAACTCTATTGTATTGGCCAATAGCATACTTATTTCACTTAATATTATGTAAATATTTTTAAAATATTATTCATTTTCAAGCTAGCTTGAGGTTAATAAACTAATCATCTTTGTTATATTTGAAAGTATGAAGCTCATAAACTGAATTTTACAAATTAATTATTTAAACAAAAACCTGGGATACTCGTGACAGTAAGTATTTTAAAAAAGTAATTTTGAAGAGGTTAGTAATTCTGGTAAAATAATTCTGAAATAACTACTTACATGTAAACCTTTTACAATATTCATGTTTCTGTAGTAAAACTTTCAAAACATCTATAAAGACTGAAATTTTAATTAGGTATCTAGTAACTCATAAACTTCCAACTAATATAAACATAAAAATAGTTTGAACTTCGTTTTTTCATTACCAGAACAAGATCCATATAAAATATTGATGACAGTGGAGCTCCGATGGGCTTGGTATGTGAAGGCATCCGTTCATTTGAGCTGTAAGAGAAAATATGCAGCAACACCTGATTGCTACTAAATGGTAAAAGCATATTCAAACGTCTAAATCACATTTAAAATAAGATTTTACTATATAAATCTCTACTGATTATTTTATTACAGTTTTCGACATGTTTAATAAATTGAATAGTTAATGACACGTGTTACCTAGATATCACTAAATGTTTCATAGGGTATCACTACCATTTATTTTTATTAAATCCTTAAAAAGGTGAAATAATTAGTCTTTAGAATAAATAAAAAGTGAGTAGTCAAGCAAACTAAAGTGAAGAGAAATATAAAAGTGACAAGAGATCTGATAACCCGCATTGTTCATGTAAATCGCGGCTGCAAGCTGTCAACACATCGCACTGCATAACTAATGCATGCCTAATCAATACCTCATTACTACCAAACCCCGTATACTAATGAACTCCTCGGTTATTGATTACTGACTTTTTACTGCTTTCCATTTAGAGGAATAGTTGTGTACAGTTGATTGTATCAGCCTTCTTTCTTATTATATGCACAATTAAAATAGTTTTGCTACAAAATAATGCTTAAAATAACACATAATAAGAAAACATGAACATACATCTTTGGTAACTTAGATTTTAATCTACCTAAGAAATAGCAGGAAATGGTACTTGTCAATAAAATTTGTATACGTTTGGTGTTGTAATTAATTCCCGAGAAAAAGATGCCGTCTTGAATAATAGTTGAAAATAACAATTTCCATTGCTTTCCATGCCTCAAAACTGGTCTTATCTGGACAATCGGCGTACGCTAAATGCGGCCCTGTTACTTTGGGCGGAACTGTGGAATACACAAGAATTTCGAGACTAATAAACAGATATATATAATGTTAGATATATTATTAAAAACGATATTAAAAGTAAATTAGAATCATACCAAGATTTTTCTATGGTAGTGTATTCTAGAATATGTTCATAAATAAGCTTTAAATTGGAATATATTGAAAAAAATTAAGGAAAAGCTAAAATGCACAACGAATAACTGCACTATAGCAGAATGAATTCTATCTATCTGATGCACCATAGTGAGAAATATGCCTTACAATGACTGGGCTTGGGTTTCATTTCAATCGGCGCTCACGAGAAACGAAATTGGGGCAGACAAATATCACACTAGGTTGAAATAAGAGACATATAGCAATTTCTGCTCTTTATGTACTCACTATAATATTTTTTTTCTCTAGTTACCTACTATCTGTTATTAACTTAGCCATTACACTTGGAAATAACTATTTATATTACAAAGAATATTTATGAAACAAAATTCTGGGAAATTTATGCAAATTGTTTAAAATCAAAGGAAAAAATAATAGGAGTAAAAGTCCGTGAGTTAGAATTAGTGTAGTATTAGAGACTAAAGTGACAAGTGGGTGGCGATCAAACAATTCGGTAGTGAAAATCACTTCACGCAGAAATACAAATAAGATCTCTGACTGAACAACAGATTTCTATTTTACTCTATTACGGAGAATATTCAAAATACAAGTGTAGGGTGAAACCTGTAATCTTGTAACTCCTCTTAATAAAGATAAGCCTAGTGAACTGCGTTGGTATACAGGTATATAGAAGAATTCACTAATCAGTGTATGGTAAAAATGAATAATATCTGCACAATTAGAAAGCCATTATAGAACTCTAAATTTGCCTAAATTTGAACTGAATTATGCTTAGGCATTAATCCAATAATTACTATCATTCATTAAACTTACTATGTCATTCTAGCTTCCATACTAAAACATGCTTAGTGAATAGGTTGTGAAACAGATATAATTATTGTCATAACAATTATTAATAGTTTATGCAAGACAGAAAACAAAAATAATATTTATTTAAATAATAACCAAGAAACAATAAAAGTTCCCTTAAATATTTGTTCATAAAACAATTTAGCATAAGTGAGATCAACACATCAATGAGTCAATAGAGAGTATAAGATAAAATCTTATGAATAAACTTTACTCTTAATACTGTCTTATATAAGAATAATTATGTGTGTTGGTTATACAGCTGTTTCCAGTTTGAAGTGTGGAGGGCCCATTTGTTTTAATGTTGTCCTAGATTATATTTCTCAGTAAAATATGAATTTATTGATAGCATTATATATAAACAAAAAATTTCTCAATATATTTCTAATTGATATCTATAACGTTTAAATTTTAAAATCAGCATTATACTGCGGAAACAATATGATCCACAAGTTGGAACTTGCCTCATTTGCACTTCCACATCATCGCTGCACTGCACGTCGACACGGTCAAATGCACAATCATTTAAATCTCTCCATGTTTTCCGTTCCCCCTCTAGTGCTCCCATTAACCAACTCAGGTGATTTTCTTCAAACTGTTCCTGGAAATAAGCTTTGATAGGATAAAGACAAATTACAAAGTTAAAGAGACATCTGTAGACTAATCTTTCTTTTAATTTCACTCCCTTTATATTTATTCTTCATATACATTTCTTCATAGTGTATTATTTTGGGATGTTTATTAAAAATGTTATAATAATTAAAATTCTAAACAAATGGATTAGCAGACGGAAAACGTTTAGTTTTATTGATAGAAATATAAAACTGTATAACTTAGATTAAATAAAAATTTATAGTTCAAATGGAACTCATTTAAAAGCCTAATAATTTTGTCTTTTTAAAAATACTCTGTTTAATACTTTTATAGGTGTGTATCCTTACTGGCACCGAATAAAATAAAATAATCATATTAGAGAATTTCGTTTGTAAATTGTCGTTTGTTTCTTTAGAATTGCATTTTAATAATTCTTCATTAACTAGCAAAGAATGAGTACATACTTTGTTTAGCATAAAGTGCAAACTAACCTCTAGTACTTTGTAATAGTTATTATTGATCCTTAGTTTATCTGGTGTTTCCACAGAGGATTTATAGAGTGGAGTCATATACTGAACTTAACAAAATGCCACTCCTTTAAGAGGGTATAAAATGGGAGTAATATCAACTTATATTTGAAACAAAATTATTTTGTATAAGCTATGCAAGAGATTTGAAATCTGAATATATATAAAGCATAATAACGCTTTAGAAAATTAATTATTTATTAAAAACATACAAGGTAGGAAAAGAAGGTCAATTTTAAAAGTTTTATAGCGTTTTTTAAATCCAGCAAAAATTGTTATTCAAAAGCTTTTCAACTGTTTCAACCTCATTAGTTCAAATTTTGTTGTGTCGCAGTTATGTGTCTCGTCTTTCGCAGCAACAACCATCTGGATCATTACTTTGAATTCTAAGCTATTCTGAAGGTTGATTCACCACCACTGATGAACTCTAGCAAAATCTCATAGAAGTATGGAACGAACTGAACTCGGAGATGTTTAAGAGTTGGTGCTCTTAATTCAAAGGAAGGATCCAAATGGTTGTTGTTGCGAAAGATAGACCCATAATACTTTGATAAAAAATGCAATATTGAAATTCTTCACTATTTAATGTAATTGTAACAGAACATTTACCATTATTTCACTTTCCAATTCTTCTTCGCCGTCTGGGTAATCGTATATATTTATGACCTTCCTATGTTTGTTTAACAGTCTGTTAATTTCTTTCACGTAATTATCAGGTAGTCTCTCTATTTCTCTCTTTGTTCTAAAATATATGGTTTATTTGAAGTTGTTTTAGCTTTAAAAAACACTAGCACTAAGAATTTTTCAAATTCTGTTTACCTTCTACGCTTCCAGTTTTCCCAACAAGTTGTTAAACAATTTGTTATAATTGGAATAAAAGCCATAAATATTGCCAAGGTTAGACAAGCAGCCAGTACTTCTATAGCCTGTAGATTCATCATTCTCCAAATATATTTACGTAACACTCTTAGAATAAAAATAACGATGACTTGAGAAGAAGTTATTCTTCCATTGCTGCATAGTCACTCTGACATTATTATAAAAATAGCTCTAAAATATGTAAATAAGCAGAATATTTATTTCAAGTACAAAATGGATGAATGAGCACAAGCTTCACATTAGGAAGAAAACCCATTTTCAGCAAATTCAATGAATACTAAAGAATAAATTCAATTTTATCAACATATTCTGATATCAAGGTAATTCAATGCGGTAATCAAAGAAAATTCCTAAGTAACCTCCTGAAAAATGGCAACAACGAAAATTTAAAATATTAATATCAGTACTTATACATTGGCCTATCAGGCTTTGAGTTTTTGTTTTAATATTTTAAGAAAAGAGAAAAAATTATTAAAATGATGACAAAATAAATTTGATACTAGTTTAAACTTTATATTTTTTAAAAGAGGATTGAACTTCTAAATATTTAAACACTCACTTAATATAACTAAACAAATTGCTTTTATAATATAGCTATTGTTTTTTATGAATTGAAAATTTACATCTCTTACTACATGGCAGTTGAAGTAGCAATTTTCTTCGGCAAACCGGCCAAATAAGGTCGATAGAAAAGGCTAACCCCGCAAAATTCAAGGACAGTAAAAAGGAAACAAAGACGGGTAGAAAGGTAGAAGAAGAAGTAAACATTATCTTAAATAAAGGGAATAAAAGAATACTAAGGTGGCGATCAGAAAACATTGCTGAAGTAAATGACATCGATAGTGATAAATACTACGTTAAATATCTCCAGATAATAGGGAACTAATTTAATTTATAAGAGATATAAAGTTCAAATTGTGATATTTTTTATGCAGAATTATACGACATTCCCAAAAACGCCATTATTATGATTATTCTTATTGAAAATATGCATGTAAGTCATTAATATCATCTCGAACGCATAACCTGATGCATACACTATCTGCTAACTGTTATAAAATTACCTATAAAAGAACATTCATGACAATGTGATATAACAAAAATATTCTGAGGAACAAACTGGCAAATATTTTAAATGATCATATTGTCTAAGAGATAAATTAGCAGTTAAAAATTGGCAAAGCTGAGAACATTATTTATCTTGGAAAAATGTTTCTTTATTATAAGCACTAGCAAACTACTATTGCTTTATATCCCTTGCTTTTTCTATCCCTTCTAAATCTTTCGATAATACATTAAAACATGGGTCGATGCATCCATCTTTCGCAGCGCAATCCAGAGCTTAGAATGAGCACTTGAATGAGTTATTTCGGAATCAATACAAACAAGGACCGCCAACATGCACATCACTGCTCTGTGTGAGTCTCCATAAGCTATTGATCGCTTTTCTTCCGTTCACAAATCACTGTCACTTTATGATATTAACTTTGTATATGCTGCTATTATGCTAGGTTATCTAGAAAAGAGAGTCATTCATATTATACATCGACTTATTCTAGTCTAATCCATTAGTTGTTTTTACGTTTTAATAACTGACGCCTAGATTAATTCTTTGAGACCAGTCTTCAATATAATATTTTGTAAATGTGGGATATTCAAAATACATTTTTTAGGGATATTGTTCATTTCTTTGCTCTCTACTCTAAATGCAAATTTCACATCGTTTATTAACAGTAAATTCAACGAAGTTGGTTTGAAAGACGACCAGGTAAAAAGAACATAATACAAAAAAATTAAAAGCAGTAAGAATCAACTTCAGATATTAAAATTTAATTAAATGTATGCCATCTATGTGTTTTAGGGCGAAATTTGCTTGTCTATGATAACCGGTATTAATATAATAAACCTTAATCTTAATATAACCAATAACAAAATACCTGTGGGTTATACATATCTTTATTTTTGTTTAATATTAATATGTAATTTTTATTATATAAGAGAATTTACTAAAACTACTATTTACTTGGATGTCATTCAGTTTGATCTACCTTTCACTTCTATATCTGGTAAGTGTTCAAAAGAATCAAGAGGAGACGCATTGTTGACAGCTACAATATTTCATGAGAATAGGAAAAGGCAACTGAAGTTCTATATCAGCTCTGTTTGTAATTTTATTATATATTAGATCAAAAATTTGGAATAATAAGCCTAATTGCAACTATAAATATTATATTGATAACAGTTATTGCAGTTATTAATATTAATAATTTTATTATTACCATGTATTACTCCCATTACTATTATTGGGAATTTAGAAAAATATTCTGGTTAAGCAAGTGAAGGAGTTACGCTGGCAGATTCGCAGAATAACCTACGTTGAATCATACAGCGGTATGCCTCATTCTGTTTTTCACTAATTTAAACATTCCGTCCATTTGTACTCACTGAACTAATGTTATAATTTTATTTCTTAAGCATTTGGGTAACCACACTGCTAACAGTTGTATTTATTGCATCAATTCTTTTCTAACGAATTAATATTTTTGCTATGCAGATATCATTCAGATAGCTCTGTACTTTTTGAGTCTGACAATTCCTCCGTTCTAATAAGTGCACCATTAAACCAGAAATATGTGTGTAAGGACAAACTGAACATAACTTTGCACAACCAACAGTACAAGTAAGTTTTTTTCCCACAAACTCCTTCTAATCAAGAACCTATAACAGTTATCATCACTGTGAATCACGTACATACGACAAACTTGCCTACGCTTAATATTTGTATATTATATGTATTGAATCAAAATTAAATATTCCTTATTATACGTGCCACAAAAATACTAGTCTATCATTATCTATATGATTCAGGGATGTAATTGTGGAATTTTTACCAGAAATTGAAGTTGCACCTTATGGACCAAAAAGTAATTGTGAGTTTTAAACACCTTTTAATATAAGGAGGAAACATATCTCTCTAACCTGTATTAAAAATTAAATAAGCGCTAGAATTATATTCAATAGATTCCAATCAAGGATGTTAAAATAACAATTAATAATCCAGATATAACATTTTTTGGCAACAATTGTGAAAATAGGTTATTTCCAGTCTACCTTTGCGAAAGAACACGACGGCGTACTTTAGCAGAGTCATTCGAGAACAAGGCTACCATATTTTCTGGTTTCATTTTAGGACTTAGCTCATTAGGAGCAATAATAGGACATTCAGTTAGAAGACACTTTCTTCCAACAAGAAAAGTAATGTACCAAAATTTAGGAATATAATTAATTAAGTAATAAAAATGTTTATATCGCCATGTATATTTCAGATATAAGTATATCTGCATATTTGTATTCCTTTCCTTAAGATATACTCAATAAGTTCTAGCTTATTTATGCCAACTATTTTCCTATTTTATCTAGGTTGCAGTATATCCATTAAACTTGTAGTGGAAAAAAAAATAATTAAATGGCAATAAAAAATAAAGCATTCAAAATTAAACATTTTAGACGTGTGCAACTTGCTAGAATAGGGCAAAAGGCACCTGATTATCTTTTCTATATCTACAGAGTTCAATAATCATCCATACTCATTCAGAATGTTTTGGACTACTTTATGAACCACAATTTAAAAGCATTAAAGCAAAAACCCCAAAGCAACATATAGTGTAAATCATTCACAAAATTACAACTTTTACTAAAATCTTTTTCATTAGGAATTAATTCCTAAAATTAAGTAATCATAGTTCTGGAATAATTCTCATAATGTATCCTTTAAACTTGATACTAGAGTGTTAATGATTTCGTTAGCCAGGGTAACCAGTAATCTATAATTATATAAATTTATGCTTTTCTGCTGATTTATTTATATAATTCGTGAATTCAAATCTCGCATTGATTTTCGAACAACAGTGAGGTGACTTATTGACATCAACTTTATATGTATATTGTATTCTAATAAGAAATTATTTCAAACGTTAAGTTAATTTCCATAGTTACATTTTAATACTATCCTGATTGAGCGGATTATTTTAAAATAATTTTAAAATAAATTGAATTATTTGAAAACTTGTATATAACTTAAGAAATATTAGTGCTAATCACAATAATAGCTTAAATTTGTGCCAGCCTAGCACCTTCCTACACATAACGTCAATCAACAGGTAAATATGATTTTAGAGAATTGTTTAACTGAAAACTATTAACACATCGACCAGTGCTGTACAAATAACTAGTCATCTGTTGAGCAGAGGTTGTTGCATCGTGAGGTTTAAAATTTTAAACGTTCTACTACGTTTTATTGAAATGGAAGCGGCAGCCGACAAAAATAACTACCTCTCGATAAAATAAATGTTAAGTAAGAAATTAGTTTTGCGGATAATTAATATTTGCAATATTAGTGGTTGATCCAGGTTGACAAGACATCCTCAGAGCCAGAGATTTCTGATAAAAATCATCATCAGATGAAAATGGAGTTATCGAAGGACTGAAGCTGTAAAATACAGATTGTGAGAGTTGAACTATTAATTCTCCATAGCATTTTAACGAAACATGTCATTATTTGTTAAGATATCTATTACTATAATTGTAATAGTTAAATGTGTCTGAAACAGTGAAAAGCATATTAAAGCTATTAAAAAAAATTTCGAATTGGAAGATTATTAAATATTCTCACTTTGTAATAGGAGTTGTAAATGAATTAGTAGAATATGGTGGTGTGGCTGTGGGATAAGGCATCTGTCGTGGATAAGATGGATACCTGAAGAATTTTTTACTTTGTTATCTTCATAATTTTGAATGTCTTTTAAGAAATTCTTTATTGGGATTGTATATTCTAATAGGAAATTATTTCAAACGCTAATAATATAGCTTAACCCTCATTTAAAATAACTGAAAATAATATGTTATCATTGCAATTAATTATTTTTACTTTTATATTTGTTTATAAAATCTCTCTGATGAGCACTTTAACCCACCAGAAAGTATCTCTAGGATTTCCTAGTGGTGATGGATACATTCCTTGTCGCATTATATTACCAGCAGGATTAGTAGCAAATATGGCTTGATGGGGATTGAGACTCTATAAATTACTTACTATGACGTAAATAAAAAATAAAATCTAAACCATGTTTTCAAAACATTAAAAGTTGCAATATGCACTAAAAATGTTTATGAAGTAGCCAAATGGCACATAAATATAATTATACAAAAAATATATATAATTACCTTATTTAGTTGCTTTTCTTGTTTACGATGCTTTGCCCGACGATTTTGAAACCACACCTGAGGATGGGTAGTTTACTACTAATGAGACACATCTATTTATGTTTCACTCATAAAATATAATGAACTAGTGGAACATTGAGAAGTATTGTGACATATTTTCTAATTCGGAGATACCTTAATAAAATGTACCTATTTTCAAATAAAGTTCGATGCTCATTTATAATTAATTTCATTTTCAAATCTTCGTTTTAATATAAGGAAACGTATATTTTACATGTTATTTTTTAAACTATTCGTATCATTATAGAGCAATATTTGTGTGAAGTCTTTTTAAATCGTGTGCACCATACTGTAGCTAGGATATTTGTTTTTGAGTTGCCGCGGGGTGCCTCAAAATGAGGTGGCGAAGGGAACAGGCAACGATAATTGAATTCCGCGGCGTATGAGAGCTTGGATTGATTAGACTCCGCGAAGGGTTACGGTAGGATGTGAGCTGTCACAAGGCGACTACAATGCCTAACGAGGCAACAACACGATGACTTGTGGAAAGGTTACGGTAGCTACACTAATGCTTTAAAAATGACATCGTAATAATCCAGATCAGACTACATAATAGTTTTAAAGAGCGTTAAATGTTGCAAGTTTTAGCAACAACTATATTGCAGAATAGAAAATGTCACTCTTTCTTGAATAAAACAATATCTCCTTTTATAAAGTTGAAAATAATACTTTAATATTAAAAGTCTATGTGGTAACTTAATCCCACAAATCAAAAAAGGGATTCTAAGTTTTCAAATTTCCCTCCTTTCCTGGTTTGATAAATCAAATCTCCTTTCTACAACACGATTAGGTGGACATACAAAGCCAAGCCGGCCAAACCCAATATATTAAATACAATTTAGTTTATTGCATAAATTATACAGATTCAATTCGACCGTGGGAAATCGGAGGGCGTGGGAAATATTTCTTAAAGGACTTCCCCAAGTTTAAACTTTAATTCCTGTCCAGGATTTTGGTAAGTTCTAATTACACTTAATAATCTTGTTATAAAAGTTTCCTACAGTGAAGATAGCTTCTAAACTTCATATAATTATTATTATACTTCTTGTCATGGATTTCAACTTACCCATATTCTAGTATTGTCACTATAGTAGGGAACAAAATTGTTCTATATAATTTCTTAAAAAGTAGTATATATCCTCAAAGCAAGGATACAGAAGAAAGACTGTTATATTTGATGAAAACAAAGTAATTGTAAAATTATGCAGTTATGAGTTATTAATAATAAAATGTGTCATCAATTTTTTCCCTAATTTCCCCCTTTCCTTTAACTCATTTCCTAACTTTCAGTGGGCAGATGTGACCACCCGCTGTCTTGACTACAGACAGCCCTGCTACACCACCAATTAGTCACAGTAAACAGAAATTAGCGCACATGGCGCTCGACCTCGCATGAACTCGACCTACTATTGCTTAATCCACTGGAGCTAGTAAATTAATGGTTCAGAATTTCTAAACCCAATAGTTATATGGTGTGGATTACACTATGGAAGCAAGCAAGTAGAAGAGGTTAGGTAATAAGGGCAGGTGCGGACAATTGGATTATGCGAATGGGAATTGAAAGAGCAAGGCGAATGAAGGCAAAAAATAAACTAACCTGTATCCGCGCCTCATTTAGCTTTGTTATTCTAGCTAACTCTTCACGGACATAAATATCAGGATAGTGACTCTTCTGAAAAGTTTCATTTAATTGTACCATCTAAAACAAATATATGAAAAAATTAAGTTAAACACAGAACAACATAATCAGAAATATAAATAATCACATTTACTGACTTATAAATATCCTTAAGTCCTCGTTTGTAACGATATTTAAGCCATAAAATTTCAAAGTCATGTAATTACAGTAAACTCATTGTCTGTTTTACAAAAGAGTATCATAAGAAAGTCTGAAGATCATAACAAGGAGAAAATAAAAGCTATACCTGGAAAGCTGAATCTAATTCAGCTAACTGTTCTTGTGTAAACGTTGTTCGATGACGCCGCCTAAAAATCAAGAAATAGACTGCTTAGTAGGGAAATAAATTTAGCTCTTAAAATAGACAGTAAGAAAAAAGATGGTTATTCAATTAAAATACCAAATTATAGTTTCAAATCTCACCGTGCAGGAGTAGAAGGTACACCAGATAATGATGAAGAGAATACTGCTCCGGTCGTAACGTTTTCAGCTTTTATTTTTTTGAATGCACCTTCTTAACATGTTTATTATTGATTTTTGTTTACAACTATTAAACGTTACATCCAATAGAAAGTTTATGCTATCACTTTTAGTTTCATCCTCTTTATTTTTACAGTGATCTACTTCCATGGGGAAAGCAAAGCAGATGACCCTAGACAAAGAGCAACATGTAACAATCGAGACAGATGGGTGATTTTGGGCTTTCAAGAGCACTAAGAGCGATTTTTCGCCAGAAGAAGTGGATCAGACCGGATTAAGACGTCAAACTGGCTCTAATAACATGAATGAATGCATGGTGTATAATATTGTAATTTTTATCATACATTACAACGGGGGTTAATGCGTTAATAAAACTACTTTTATTAATTTCCAGCAAAAGCATAAAGTATCTATCTATATAAATTTTATCAGTAACTTGTCAAAACGTAGAACTACTTCATTCCCCCTTTACCTTATCACTTCTACAGTAATATTTTATTAGTTTTCGACGCAGGTGCTGGAATTGCTTTTTCTGGCTATCAGCTGACATTTATATGCTTATTCATAAACGATGGATTACGGTAGACAACCAATTTTCTGTCTAGACCAAAGGCGAATTTTTTTATAAAGATTATAGTAAAACATTGTTTTAGTCTGATTTATGCGCTGTAAATCATTTACTGAACGAAGAATACTGTGAGTATGATTATTGGACCTACTTTTGATTTTGTGCTAGAAAAAAATCTCTATTTATATTATGCGAATTCATTATAGGCATTGGTCATAGACAAATTACCTCAACTATATAAACGAAAGCAAACTTTACAGTTTCACAATCATAGGTTTCCAAGGTGAATAGAAAATGAGATGCGCTAAACTCTTATACTTAAAAAATTAAAACTAATTTAACTAAAGGTTTAAACATATGAGCAAAATATTCTATAAAAATATAAAACGATAAATAATTGATTGGAATAAATGATGAAAAAAATGGATAAGGTCGGAGCACTAATTGTGAGCATTCTAGCAACTACTCGTTCTTAGTGAATATCATTTGCATAATTTATCGAATAAGCATAAGTAATAAAATTACTCCGCAGAATAATCGTTTTAAAACAAACATGTTTCCTAATTGAAAACATCAAAAGAAAATGCTCTTATCTTCTTCCTTTTTTTTAAATACTTACTATTCAGTGCATAATAATAGAACTTATTAATAATATTTTAATGTCATCAGGTCAAAATGCATTATTATTTACTGATTTTTGGTTTTCATATTCGAAGCAACATCTTAACGGGATTTTCTAGAAATAAAAGGAGAAAATGAGACGGAAAAGAATTTCCCTTTCACTTAAGAACACGAAAATCTTTAACTGACCTGAACTAGAAGTATCCCCTAATGGGCGTAGATTAGCTGAAACAGTGTCGAGGGGTGCAGCATAGTATGCGGTGAAGTCGTGAAGGGCTGCTCCGAGGTTTTTACCCTTGCCGTCCTGAAAAGCCCACACAATCAAATTTCCTTAATGAGTTTATGAGAAAAAATATTGGAGAAAAGTTAATTATTGGAGTGGAGTCCGGCTGCCAAATCGTATTTTCGACAACCGAGTCGCCAGCTCTCTAGTTTAATTTTTTAAATATTTTCACAATTAAAATGAGGCATCTGCCTACCCACCTGTGATACGGTCGATGAGGTAGAGCTCAGTCCGTCACTCATCTCCGTACACTATCAGACTGCAGAACGGGTTGGCTACCGCAGCTGCCACCCCCGAATACTGTAGTTGACTAATCTGTCTGCGTATCCCCTTTCCGTGAACTCTTTACTCGATGCTCCGCCCACCTGCTTAAGCCCCTCCTCCTGAAGCGATTGGGTGAAGTTGATTGGCCGCTTCTGAGCCTGATTAGATTACCGGAGTCGATAAAGCTATTGGGGTGAGTAGACCGAGCGGTTCCCTATATATTGCATTTAGATGAGGGAATGGATTGGACGAATATCGTTATGATAATGTGGGAGAGGGGAGATCACATTATCCGCCTGCAATCCGATTCAAACAGCTCCAGTTCTCCACAAGAGTCCTTGCCTTCAACTCCATCCTTTTCTTAAAAGTTTTAATTACTATTTCTCAAAAATTTTGGAATTTAAATTCGAGTATATGTAATTTGCAATTAGTCGCTAACTAATAATTAAAGTTTGATAATGTTAACGAATTGTTTTTCATAACTGATTGGTCCTAACTGTATCTGGAAACAATCGAAATTACAATACAATCATATGAATATTATCCTACCTATAACCGCTAAAACGTCACAGACATAATTTAATGTGAATACAGTGTATAGTGCAAGTAACTGATAAGTACTGGTCCAGTTTTTAAATTAAATTAACTCGTAACTGAAACTATAAATATTTTAAATATGAAAATTATGATTGAACTTGTAATTATAGTAATATAGCACATTTCTACATGACATTTCTACCTGTCTACTTTTCCATTTTTGTGGAGCTTCATATTTATTCCATTTTATTAAGAACCATAAAGCAATAACCGATTAATTAGTAAAACTTAACAGTTTAATAGATTATAAATTTAACCACTATTCACTCAGCAAAACAATGTTTAGTTGAAAACAGACGTAAAATTCCACTCATGTATTATTCATTACTTACTTTTGGCGTTACTCTTTTAAGTTATTATCTTAATTTTAAGATTTATTCAAATACCCTATTTTTTTGTTATATTATTGTGTTTTTCACCTTTGTAACCAATCGCCGCGGGTGGCAGGTCGCTCCTATTTCATCCTTGGCCCTATTAGTATGTGACACGGAGTCAAGAGTGCTTGGGGAGAATAATAATTGCACATGACACCCATCCGAAAGCGATATATTGAAGCGACATGTGGCACTCTTTTGAGAATGGTCCCAGGGATTTTTACAATACTACAATGTGAAAAGATCTAACCAATATTATTCATAGTACCTCTTATGTGCTTAAATTACTATTGATATATTTAACCAGAAATGATAAGAATAAATGGAAACACTATCAAGTGGCATTATTATTGTTATTATGATGTTTGTTACTTATTTTTAAGGCGCCATTTTATAAAGACTTAATATGGAATTTTATAAAGCACCACCTTTTTTATTTATTTGTGATAATCTCAGGTTCTATAGGAAACTACTTTCCAATGTATTTTTATTTCAATATTTACTATAGGCCTAATACGATATCGTTTTATGCAACAGAAACTTAAAACTGAGTGGAAGAAAGCCCCAAGAACATATACCTTGGGGGTAATTCACCCTTCACTTAACATCATGAATGCGAAGCGAGAACGAACCACCAAGGTTTCCATCTTCTGATTTCTAATATAATGGCACTGAAACGGGAGAGTGAATTTAAAGAACTATGAAACTATGGCATAACTTCTTTTATTTGTCTCCATGATCGAGTTTTCATTACTATAGTATATTGTTATAAAAATGGAATAAACAAATTTATAATTTTTTGGACCTAAATGAATTCATAAATGTTAGTTCCACTAATCTGGTTATTCACAATATCTTTGTTAATATGGTAAGCTGTTAAAATATTACGTTGAAACATTAATAAACTTATTTATTTATCTATTTATCAGTATTTATTATTTTCTTTAACGAACACGTATTCTAAAAAAAAATTATGGTTGTTTTTTAAGAAACTTAGGTCCCAATTGGGAAATTAAGTAAATGTCTTGCTGTAGATATACTCACACTCCAATTGCACAATATTAAAGAAATGTTTTAACGTTTCCTAATTAAAGAAAATTAAAAATTGAATAATATATCAGCCATGAGAGAATCCCAAGGGCCTTCAATCTGAATAGGATTTAATGACAGCCACTCAGATGCCTAATCCAATCTATTATTTAAAAAATTAATCTAAAGTACCAGTTTAACTTTATTTTTTTGAATTATGTCGTCTTTATTTTCACTTCTAGTTATATGCTTAAGTTTTTTATGCATTGCTTGTTAGATTGTTGTCACAGAATTTGCGTCACTCTTCCTTTTTTGCGCATTATTATTTATTGGAGACATTTTAAAGTTAGTAGTTTATATAACCATTATACATTCTGAAACACTAACGTTAGTCGACTAGCCATCTTATTTTCATTTAGAAATATCACCCTTCGTTTTTTGTTATCCAATCGTTATGGCACATCCTCGTTTGCAATCGAGCAACAGTGCTCGTTAGTTGCATTCGCCAGATTGCGCCCGACGTTTCATCAAATTCCTCGTCAGTCCATTTAATTTATCTTCCTCTTTCTATGTACTTTAGGTTCTCGCTTTCTTACTTTATTTTAGCTTTAGAGGATTAAAATTAAAAGATCTTACTTTTAAAATCATACTTTAGCAAGCTCTAGAACCCTCATGCCACGTGAGAATGGCGTCTTCAGGCCCACAATGGAGTCTCTACCCACTGCTTGCTATAATTTCATTCGTTTGTTTATCTTTCTATTTTGTAACAAACTTTTAAATAAAACTAAATTATAAAATATATTTCATAAATATGAGTTCTGAATGTTGTTAAGTTAACAAATTCAGTGCGAATTCTTCTGCGGAATTGTTCATCTCACATTTTGCCTACCATTCTTCTTCCTTATGCTTCCAATATTGAACGGAGTATTAGGACTTCTAGCTGCGTTTCACGCTATTTTCCTTCGGTATCCAAACAGGTGTGTTTTTAATTGTATAATAATTGAGATTTTTTTAAACCATTAAAAGATAATTCTAGAACTGATTTTTATCTTCAATTAACCTGCTCAGTTTTTTCGTTCTGGTTCTTCTTTTCATCACTTATGGAAACATTCTGTTTGGGGGATTTTCAGCGTAAGTAACATTAAAACTCATGAAATAAAATAATTTTATTCTCTCTCGATTAATATTGGGTAATAAAATGGTGTAGAAAATAAATTTTTAGAAAGTAGATTTTCCAGATTCCGACGAAAATATGAAGGAAGGAATTTGCTATGGACTTAAGTACAGAACAATAGCGTTAGTTGGATCATGCATGGACTTTCTCGGAACGATGCAAATGTCATTTCTAATGAAGATTGGTTGGAAACTTAAGGTAATATTGAAATACTAGGTTTAATTTATAATGCTATCACTCTTTCATAAATACAGTAAACAAAGTCACACTTTACAAGTTCTAGGATCGTGATTCTATCCGTTTTTTTATTTCTTGTTGCCTCAGTATACTCTCGGGAATTCACCTTTCTTGCACAACGGTGCTTACATTTTACAGTGCTATTGAAACCAAGTAAGTTTTCAACCTTTTTTTTCGATATGATATGTCAACTATTAAATTTAAGTTTATACGTTCTTATCACGCTACGTACTTCATTTTATAATCTTAGGTATAAAATAAATCCTTAGGTTACAAGATGTAAATAAAACAGTCTACTTTAGTTTTCTTATTTATCACAGAATACGTCTCTATTCCTATCACTATCAACTCGTAATTGGAATTTTAGTAACGTTTACTGGTATATTTCACCTTAGGTGAGAATTTTCTCTTTATTATTGAGACATTAACAGGTAGGCCAACTAATTGAAATAGTGAAAACCCATAATAAGCATCATTTTTACTTCTTTTATAATAATAGTTGTTAACGCTTGAATGAATATTTGCCATAATTAGCACGTTAAATGACACTAATTTCTAGATATTGCTGCACTTTTTTCTTTCTCGGTCTTCCACTCGCAATTGGGGTTTTTTCTGTCATTCAAGGTGATTTCAATAATTGAAAATCCATTTGATCACTTTATTAAAGTTTCAAAAAGCTGCTTTTCTCTTCTATTGATTTTCCTATGTGCTATCTACTTAGTTTATTTTCTTTATCAAAAAGGATTATAGCGTAAAAATTATCTGCATGTAATCAAATATAGTTAAAGGGACAGTATCCTGGCGTACGCGTTGTCATGGTTCGGTTCCAAGATCGATGAATGTTGCGGGTGCTGCCCTAGCATTGCTTATGTTTGCAGCTACACTTTTTGGAATATTTTGTTGGTTTAATAGGTTTGTTTTATTTTTATTATTAATAATGTTATTTGGCGAAATTTTATGTGTCAATGAAGTAATTTACATAGAGACTACATAGAAAATTACTTCAAACCCATTGGTGCATTACTAAATATTAGCAGTTTTAGATACAGCAAATTTTTAAATTTTAAAGGTCAGAAAAAAGAGTATACAAGGTCTTTAGAAATACACCCCCTAAATATATCACCCGTCACTGTCACTGGCGACCGCAAACTGAAGAGTATTGCTTACGAGTTATCCATTTCTCTCATCCATATATTAACTGGCTATCACAAGAAACGGATAGAGAAATTGCCGTCGTTCAGGTTAATATAGTTTATTTTTTCATAAAATTTAGGGAAAATAACAATCTTGAAATGAGTTTGCTAAAGTACATGCCGTATACTGTTGCTATCTCCAAAAGAGCTAACGATATCGAACATGAAACAGCTACACAATTCGTGCAATGGGAAAGTGAATCAGTGTAAAGATAACCTAAAAAAATTAAATTTACAGGGAAACTAGATAAATAATCTTTCATTTTCTTGAAGTGAAACTGTTATTGCAGATAGTTTTATAATGTACTAAAGCATGAATTACTTTTAAAATCGATATTCCCGTTCTACGAATTACCTTGTCTTAAAATGCGACTAAACCAATAAATCAATAATTAAATCGAAACTTCCTATGGTTAAGCTGAATTTCGCTGTATTTTCTACCTTAATTTTTGGTTATTACATTGAGAGCACAGTATTATACAATTAGTTATGTACTAAACATACGTCAAAGAATTTAACTACTATTTTTTCAGATCACGGTCCATGCTTTCCTCTTCGTTCTTTCCTTTTTACAATTCATATTCTCTATGAAATCGGCATTTTCTACTAAAATTCCCGAATTATATTACTAATTATTAATTAAGAATTCAAAGCTTATCTAGTAGAGCGTATACTAAAACGTCTGAAACATCGTTCCCTTCCTACTTGAAGTTGCACTTAGATTTTCTAGATTACAGGTTTGAAATTAGTTTTTCAGCTTTTCATTAATCTATTATCTAGTATATTAGCAGCAATGCCCAAAATAAAAATTTACTTAAAGTAATGGGTTGGTATCTCTCACTAGTATCTAAATTGATTTCCTAAGTTTATGTAAAGCTTTGATTATTTTCAATTATTTTCACTCGAAATTCTTCGGTGTCCAGCTATTGCTCCTAGCTTTTGTGGCATTTCCCTTTATAACTCCTATTTTATTGATTTTCAAATAAATAAATATAATCAGATAAATAATCCCTATGTATTTTTATGCACTATATTTTCTAGTGGAGCAAGATTAAGTGCTCAGGAAATGATTATTCATTATGCAATAGAATATGTGCTGCTTTTACCACTTTATTATTACTTATACTAAGTCCTCATCACATGCAATTTATGCTTTAATAAGACCAGTCTCTTTGCAAATATTCAACTAGAGTTTTAACTCTAGCACGATGTGCTTCTACCAAAGGTGTAGCTCTCCATATATCTCGCACTTTACACTCTTCCTTTCGTTCCCTTTCAATGCAGTCAGAAATGGTAAATCCAGTCATCTCACATATATCAAGAATAGGGCGAATCACCGTAGCAGTATTGCTTATCTGAATTTTTAAAAGTAGCCACATTTAATTTTATGTAATTCAAGCTGTCAAAACTTTAATAAACCCATGAAGAACTAATAGTTCAATCCACTACACAAGAACTTTTTGTTTAATGCATTACATACCAAGTCTTCAAAGTATATTGCATCGAGAGCAAAGTATTTAAGACTTCTTTGATAACTGATCACTGAACCCATTAGTTGAGCTAAAGCGAATTCGAAAGGCTCTTTTGGACCAACTTTAGTAATGGTTTCAGATTCTAAAAGCCGCCAACCAAAATATAAATCACATAGAATAGGAGAATATTTGAGAAGTTCGCAAATCTGAAAAAAAACTTTAGATGATCAGCTTTTTACGATAAAAATTTACAGGCCACATTTGCTTTTCTAACCATTTTTAGTTGAATTATTTTATCTTATATTTAGAAACTTTCAAGGATCTCTTTATGATCATTATTTTCATCTGAAATTTTTTGGAAATATTCATTTCGTTGAAAACTCACTGTATTGAATACTGGGAATTTTTTCGAAGTAACTTGGATTAAGTGAGGTATAATATCCATAGGATTCTTTGAAGTGATAAAGACATGTTGTATAGATGGATAGGATGAGTGAATGAAGGGAATAATTTTTGCACAACAAGCTCTAAATAAAATTTAAGACATTTCATTTAATAATAATTTTAAGAAACTAAAGACCAAGTTTTGAATGTGCGCTATTTTATGTTAGAATATTTGTTGGCCTAAAGATTTATAGTACTTCAGTCTTATTTATTATCACATCGTACCAGTATATTTGATTAAAATTTACTGCTTAATATTGCAACCAAATAGCTTGAGCTGTAAATATATTTCCTTCTTTTATTTCCTTAATACCACATATTTTTTTAGAAAATTCTGGGTAAATATAAACTGATCTAGGTGCAAAGTTATAGCAAATATGGTATGAGTATTTAGATATAGTAGGAAATCAATTAAAAAACTAGATAGCAACACAAATCTAGACACAGTTACTACCCTAATCTAATAAAATATCACTTTACATTTAACATACCTTGTTTTAATTAAGATTGTTTGGTCACGTTTGTAGTGGTGCATTGTGAATCTCAGAACAGCCTGGCACATAGTCTGCATCCTTTCAATCGACTGTGAATGGAGTAATATAGAAATAGAGAAAAAAACAGGTGGTTCACCAAGTACTAAGACTTTGCTCTTTGTAGAGTCGCATGACTGTAGTATTTTCCCCAGCATAGTTCCACCACAGGAAGGAGAACTGTGTAGGAACACAACACGATCTGTAATGGTCACTTAAAAAATGACTTCATTTCTTTACATAAATTCATGCTTCCGCTGTTATGAAGAAGATACCATTACTTATGAGCAATTGAAGAGAAAAGAATTTATCGAAAGGTGAAAAGCACATGACTCCGGAAAACCATATTCACCCTGTTTCTCGCCATAAGTTTTTATTTTTTCTACTAAATTTTGCAATTTTAGTATTTAAAAGTGTTGTGTGGCCGTGACGCCAATGTTTATTTAAATCCCAACGTTTTAATGATAATAATACTGCAAAGACTAGGTAATTTCCATCCTTATTATAACACATACTATATTAGTAGTGTCTATGAAATGAAAAGTACTCAAATATAACAAATTAATCGGAAACTAATAATTTAAAATAATGAGATAACAAGAATCTCCTCAATTTTTATGGAAAACTAATACAATTAAAGAAACTCACTTTTAAATGAAGATGCTGTTTTAAATTCTTTGATGAATATATCTATATCCATTCTTGCTACTTTATCAGCAAATTTGAATAGATATTCAGTCATCTTAGAGTACTCATTTATCGACAATTTCGCCGTATGAGGTACTTGTACAAAATATACATACTTTTCCGAAATAGTGTAGATTACCCATCTGCATGATTATTTTTTGAAAATTATATCCTCTGCTTCTATCTTTTATATTAATTAAAAAGTTTACGTGAAATCAACTTATAATACGATAGAAAAAGTGGTGAGCTAATTATTTATTTCAGAAAATGCCTGACCTTGCACTACTTATTTCAGCAGCAGTCCCAAATCCTTCGTGAAAAATCAGAAAATCAAATTCTCTAGCTATATCTGTACAATCAAGCCGATATCTAAAGCTTTTCAAAATAATCTATAATGATTTAATATTTTACAAATATTAACATATTTAAGACTCAGATCTTTGTGTTAATTTCTAAGTTAAAAATATTATTTTTTTAGTATTTTGTCTATAATCATACAAATACAATTCCATATAATAATAAAAACTATTTAATTAGAAAACCAAGCTTTTGAATTAGACTTTAGTGCTGAGGTTCATTCTAGTCACATTCGTATAATTCAAATTGAAATAAATAATAACTATACAGTGGCGGCCATATACTTGGGGCACCCTACGCATCGATTGTAAAAACACTGTCAAACTTGGTACAAATATAAATTGACTATGACAATTAGTTATTACATAAATAATACTTTGCTGCACCAAAACTTGACTTAAGCGTAGATCGCAGAGACTCTCTGTGTGCTGTCCAGAATGCTATTAAGCACATTAATAAGTTTGAGACACTAGACAATGTCCTTCGTGCCCAAATGAAGCGAAAAACCACTCAAAGGATCCACCTTATAATTCAAAGGTAATTGTCAAATGAAAGCCTATCCAAAATGCCCACTTAGTGTCAATCCAATTCAACATTTGGTAAAAGTCGGATTAAATGAATAAACTGTCAGGAATAAACCCGTTTCTTTAAAGAACCGAAAAAAACCTATTGCATTTGCATGAGAACGTCTGTCTAGGGCAGCAGCGGATTGGGCTGAAGTAGTCTTTTCTGATGAGTCAAAGTTTAACTACCTTAAGCCAGATGGAAAGAAATATGCCTGTCATCGTCCTGGAGTTTATGTCAAAGTGTACCATTCTAATGATCAAACATGATGGCGGTTCAGCAATGGTATGTGAGGATTTCAATAGAAGTTGACCGGGCCTCAACATATTTTAAAGGGTACAATGAGTTTCTTACATAAAAATACTAGAAGACAATCTTATATCACAAATTATAAGCTAAAAGTAGGACCAAAATTAGGTATTCTGATAGGATAACGATCCCAAACACTCAAGTAACACCACAAAATCTTGGCTCCAACGAAACAAAATCACCAAGATGGCTCTTTCATAGTCCAGGCTTAAATTCAATTGAACTCTTATGGAATGATGTCGAGGGGCCAGTACAGAAACGAAAGCCACTCAATATGAAGGAATTATAAGCAGTTATCAGAAAAGCCTAGACTAACATTCCTCTCCAACATTGCATTAACCTTATGTCACAACGTTATACAGCTATTACCAAAAATTTTGGATATCCTACAAAGTATTATTTATGTAATAACTAATTGTCATAGTCAATTTATATTTGTACCAAGTTTGACAGTGTTTTTACAATCGATGCGTAGG
>JAJAVP010000042.1:0-130253 GCA_020740425.3 Heterorhabditis indica
ATATGCAAAATTCGCCTTATTTTCATCCATTTGGTTACTGTATCCTTTTGATTCTGTAGAAAGAGAAAATAAAACGACAACCTCTATGAAGGATACGCTTGAGTATAATGACATACACGATCGCTGTCACTATGAGCTCTTGATTCCCACTGAAGTCGGTATTTTGCTGAAAGGTCTATCAAATCTTCAATTGGCAGGAGAAAACGCCTGGAATTTGGTGAAGAACAAAGGAGGGGTGCGACCAATNACCAATTATCATCGCACTAAGTGGATTCAGCTTATTGAGAATTACATATTCGTTGATATTGAATAGCATCTTGCGTTTATTTCTCCATCACGGGAATATTTCTGTTGAAAAGACAAATTTTACTGTCCCTCCCAGTTTTTATGGTCGTTCCTGTTGAACTTTTGTTACCCAATAAATCTTTGATGTGTCTGTCGAAACTGTTGATCAACAAGTGATGGATAATTCGACCTCATTTGACTATGGATATCCAAGTGATGTTTATTTCACATTGAACACAATGGACATAAACAGAAATCGATGAACACCCAGCATATTTTATGGGATGATAATTTAAATACCACTGAAAAAAATCGAATTAAAGTTCCATGCCAGATGGTCAAGTGGCTATATATCGTGCTAAATTTCACTATAGTTTATTAAAAAATTACTTTCTATTATTAACTTTAGACAAAACTTGCTACGTTATTCAAGATAAGTTATTCAAATAGAAGGCCCGATTTAGATGATGAACCCTCCAGCGAAACATAGTTTTTAAATTTGTCTGATAACAGAATCCCTCATCCGTTCACTAATTATTATTCAATATTCATTTCCATAACCATAAAGCACAGCAGTAGAACTGCGTCCCATGATAAACCAATATATTGGAAAGGAAGTGGGAATACTTAGATAAAGTAAAACTACTGAAGACCGTTGTCTCCCTGTCATGGCTGTAGCACAGAATTATTGGCTCATTAGGCGGGATAGCGAAACACAACTCCCTGATCTCCATTCAGTTGGATGCTTTTAAATTTAAGATCGACTGTTTGGCGCGAATAGAACTGGCCAACATTAGAAGTTGTTGCCACAATCTGAATATAAGGATGAAAATTATTATTTGTCTTACATATGAGCATATTTATATTTTTTATCACCTGGCTCTTGACTAGATTGGAATTCGATGGAAAATCAACAAGTGGGAGAGTAACCGGGTGTTGGGCAAAGTTGAGTGCAGCCACGTAAATCTGAGAGAAATATAAAATATTTAATAAACAAAAGGTGGAACACGTTCATAACTTACATTGCCGGTCGTTATATTTCCTTGTTGGTAGAACCGAGTGACAGTAAATGCCCCATTAACAAGTTGCCCCATAATTGTTTGCCCTCCCATCAGCGTTTCATCCCTCTGACGCAGTTTGGCCAACTTAGAGAACATCTTCAAAGGCGATCGCTCTTCACTGTACTGACGCTATAAAATTTGGAACATAACCGTGGCAACTATTAGTTTTATACGCCTGCTGACCTCTTCATAGGTGAATAGAATGGGTCTGAATAAGTATTTCATGACTACATTCCTTAACATTCCTTTACCGTTGTTCCCTATATCTTTTAGATTATTACGAAACATTTTGCTTTGTCTACGAATATAACTAAATAAGTTATTCACAAGGTTCAAGGTCCATTCTAACTTGAATATGAATAATGTAATCAAATTCAGTGCACTTAAAAATTGTATTCTACACTTCCACGTTTTTACGATTGAGACTTGAGCTGAACTGCGTTTATATTTATTTGCCAATTTTTATAAGAACATTAACTTACGTATTTGACTGAAGAGTTGTTAAATCATAATATTTTGTAATAAAAAGTTTAGCAAAAATAAGGAAACTTTAGAAAAGATAGCGTCAATTAATTAATTGCAGCAAAATATTGGTATTCAAAAATTTCTACTTATAATATTTAACAAAATGAATTCTAAATTAGAATACCTCCCAATTAATATTCTTGTAATCAGTATGAATTGGTATTAACGGATTGATTTTCGATGAAAAACCAGCAGATTCAGAATCATCCCATTGCATAGCACCACGCTGAGGTAAAACCTATAAACGAAGTACTAATTAAAAACTCATGAAGTAGCAGCGAAACATTGGGTAATACGAGAAGCATACTTTTGTGTCATTGGCTAGATCTCTCATGCCAAGCTCTTCTCCATAATAAATATTGTTAGTGCCCGGAAGAATTAACTGAAGCATAAGAAGCAATTCAGCATGTGTACGACTACCAACCCGAGAAGCAACTCGAGACAGATATGGATTCCCAAACTGAAGGAAGTTTTATTCTTCTAACAATATAAAAGTTCTTGATAACTATATCATAAAGATTAATTTGCATACCTCCCACTGTGGCCAGACATCAGAATAAATAGAATGAAAAAGCAATATATCGGAAAGTATTTCATGAACACATGTCGCCACCGTTCCTTCGTTCTTGTGACAGATTTCTATAAATTAGCAAACTTTTGACAAAAATGAATTATATTTCCATAAATAATTACTTTTCCGTTATATTTTACCAGAGTCTTTCTCCACTTTTCCCAGCTCATAATTAATTACAGTATCTAGTCCATTTGTTGTCAGGATCCGTTTGTCCTTCTCCTTAGCTTCTTCACGAGACGCAAATAAAGCACTAAAAAATAATTTATAGTTTATTAAATAACAGAATAAGTAAAAGAGGTTAACATTTTTCTTCCTGCCGAATGAATACTTTCCCGTGTATAAGTGGAAACATGATCATGAATATCACGCAATACATCCGAAATTGCTGACCAATCCTGAAATAAAGGTTTAGAGAAAAAACACAAAAGATGACTGAATAATTTAATGTAGCGAAAAAAAAATTTCATTACCAACCGGTGCTGTACCATTTGGAGTTCTTGCGAGATATTCTATACCCGTTAAATGAAAACCATCCACACCTCGATCAATCCATTCCGAAAGTACATCCTATAACAAAGGATAAAACATGGATGTAACATACGTTAAGATAAAATATCGATAGAACTCACAAACATGTGACTTCTAACGAGATTACTCTGCCAATTTAGAACTGCCGCCTTTTTATTTCCTTTTTCATGTAAATAGAACAATGACTTGTATGGTGCAAAAAACTCCCCTTCCGAACCTTTGCTACTCCAGTGGTAAAACTACAATAAGAATTTTGCATTTAGTAATAAACATTGTAAATATGATACACATTTAAATGGGAATAACTAAACAGGCTCACTTTAGATGATATGGCTCACCTGTGAGTAATTCTTATTCTCCGGTTTACTAGCCGAGGCAGAATTTAAGAACCATTCATGTTCAACTGAAGTGGTGGCAATTGGTAGATTGATAACGACTTTCATGTCTAAAATGCATTCCATAAAATATAAATCGTAACAATTATTGGGTCATTTGTATATTTCACTATTAGAATAAGATCCAGATGCAGTTATTATTAAATTTGTTCTGAGTCCTTAAATACTTTAGAGAATCCCAACCACAACAAACGAGTTTGACTAAATTAGTCATAATTTACCTTTTTCGTGTACTTTTTCAACTAGCACATCAGCAAGCTGATTCACACCTAAGCTCGAATCGATTTGACTATAGCTTCGTACAGCGTTTGGAACTTCGTCAAATAGCAAGAATGGAGAAGGCCATACTGTCTGAGGTACAGATCATATCTTTATTTTATCCTATGCAATATTATATTTCTATACATACTGAGTCAATGAAAAAACTCCAGACAGTCGCTAATTAAAATTAGTAAAGCATAATATCAAGATGCTTTATCTCATTTCTGTTGTCCTTTTCTTTTTTGGATATACTTATTATTCCCATTTATCACACCTGAACTCCGCTTTTCCTAAGATTTTCTAAACGAGAAATTAGTCCTTGAATGTCGCCCACTCCGTCACCATCGGAGTCTTGGAATGATGGCACCCACACCTGCAGCACGTAAAATAAAATTTTTCTATACTTTATTCAACATTTATTATTCATTCCCCACTATTAATTCATCTTTGTTAGTCTTTATGAGGAACAGCTGCATCGAATGTTCGGTGAATCATGGGGCAAGGGAAGATAGAATAGAATTAAACAATGAAATGGGTAACATGAGATAGAAGAAAATATTGATTTTTCAAAAGTATTGTATTTTCTTACGTTGTAAGCAACGGCTGTCTGCCACCAGTTTGGTTTAACTTTTAATACACATCCCGGACTGAGTAATACGAGAAGAATAGCAAAAATGAACATAATGATCCATAATAACCAGAATAAAACGAATAAGATCAATCTGGAACAATGACATCTGTAGTCATCTTCCAATAAATGCAATTTTCCTCAAAACAGTTTAAAAACTGAAACAAAAAGTATGTAGAAGATATTGCTGCATATTTCAAGATTATATTTACATTTTTAATGTATTATTGTGAAACCTATATATTTTATTGATAGCTGTGAGCTGTCCAGGCTATTTCGAGTTTTCCTATAATTCTGTCTATCTTGGATGAGATTGCTTTATAAAAATATAACAGAATTTAAAAACTGTACCAGTATTTTGGCGTCATAAGAAATATACAATCAGGTAAATAAATTATGTTCTAGATCTGCGATGCATAAATTTTGTGACTATAATGGGAGTGCAAGGTCGTTCATATAACAGCAAAATGATTCTCTCAACACACCCCTGTCGTTTTTAAGAGAATAGGATGACCTTCTCAATACTCTCATATGTGTGGATGAATTTACGACAAATTAGCACACGCGCTTCGTGTAAATCGATGAGAAATTGCAGATGATGCATCTATAATTCAGAAAGAGAAAACCAGCAAAGATTTAGTATTAGAAGGAACAGTAGGATCAGCATAAGGATTACGCTATGCATTTGTACATAAACTGTTTACAGAACAGATTATCCAGAATATAGCGCATAATGGACTAAAAAGTGAGGTAGTATTATCTTGAAACAATCTATTTAAACCTATGGAAATGGACAAACTTTAGAGAGCGTTTATAAAATTGTAAACACACCATATCAGTGAAAAAAAGTAAACTCGCCTCATCGTCCTCCAAAATGGATCATCCTTATATTCAGAAAGTTCTGCTTCTGTAAGTCCAATCTGGTCAGAACATTTTCCCCCGAGAGTATCGGGCTCCACTGTGACCACTTCATCGACCTGTGAGTGTCCCATATTAAATTCTATGAGTACTTAAAAACTGATTAAAAGTTCCACTCCTTGATGTACCATATGCATACTAGTTAACAGAATACATAAGACAATAGCAACAACTAGGTAAATAAGGAAGCAGCAATGATTAGTTACAACAATAACGTTGGTCTAGTGGCACTAAGACAATGTACAGTACAAAGGAAGCATTATAATAAATATATATCTGATCAGTTCCCAGTCGTCTATTGGTTTTATCACAATAATCTACACCCCAATACCTCCCAGTTCTAGTTCAATGAAATCGATATCTGCAGAGGAAATGACGTGACCGGTCCGGAGCTTGTTGGCTATTCGCGCGCAATTATGCAAACTAGCATCAAACTAGTAACGGCACCCCAAATATATCATATATCCGAGCATACGCTACACTTTCTCCAACTTTTAACAATGAAATGTTCCTAATACTATTAAGATGTCTGTAAAATTGTTTGAGGATTAACATTGCGCTACACATTGCTCTCAGACACCAGCTGTTATGTTGCGACGCAGACAATGTCTATGCTAAAAACACAAATGAAGATTTATTGAGGAAAACAAGAGATATTGAAAGAATAGAAAAGCTGCACTTACAGAACGCAATAGGATCTCGTCTCTTAGTCTGTTACTAATTTTCTGTAGATGAAGAATAAACGACATCATCCGATTAGTTTATAACATCCACAAAAAGACATTTATATAACATTTTAAACAATTTTATTGCTGTGGTATACCTATATAAAATAAATAGCAAACCCTTCAGAATTAGTTGATTATCTGCATATACACATATATACCAGTACATTTTAATTGTTCACCTTAGAGTATTTCACAGGTTTCTTGTAGTCCTGAGTAGGAAATGGATTTCCGGACACTGCAGTGATGTAACTTTCCGTCTTGCTGCCTTTATCGACGTCATAAAATCGAGGAACATTGTCCCCCGAGGCTGACATTAAATTCTCCGAACAGCTCATTACCCGACCGCTTGATCTCAGGAATTATATATGAATTACCCACAAATGGGTCTCCTTCAGGCAAACGCCAGATGTCACAAGAAAAGCAGTGGTGACAACAGCAACCAGGGGCGGAGAACAGCGAGGCAATGACTGACAGAGACGCAGAGGTAGTAAACGGCCAAACGCAGGTCGCTGTTTTGGTATAATGAACAAAAAGAACTGATCAATAGGAACTTTTTATAAGGTGATTATAGGGCGTAAACAATAAACTCCCCATGTTTGTATCATGCAGTAGTATACGACAATAATAGTGATAATGTTACACGTCATAGTTCGTTACTCAGGCTTCTACTTGATGAATAAAAATGCCTTAAAAATGAGATAAAAATGGTAATTAAATTATACAGCACAAAAGATCCTATAATTCTGAGAATGGGAACCAATGTATTAAATTTATGGAGAAATACCAGTAATTGGAAGGTACAAATAATAAGACTTAATACCACATTTTAAATGTTATTGTAATTTACTCTACCAGTATCTTTCCCATTCTTCATCACTCGAATCCCGTTGTTATTGTGCTTGTAATGACATCATTTGCAACCTATACTATACATCTATTATTTTCAGGTTATTATAAACTAGCATTTTTCTCAGGAAAAAGTAGCCAAAATAAAAGCTAACTTTCGAATAGTTAGTAGCATGAGTGCCATCCCAATATACTTTTCCACAATCGCCGCAGATGTAGTAAAACTGACCAGGTCGTGAAATAACTTGTGTCGGAACCTAAAAAAAATTTATAAAGGTGACTATACTTTGTAGTTTAAAAAAGAAAAAACAATGTAAGTGATTGCACTTTATTAGATGTTAGATCAGTTGGTCTCAATGAAGTATATAATGATATTTTATAGCGATTCTCAATAAAGTTGAGCAGGACATACGACATGTTGAATTCTCTCTCTTCCGCCGAGTCTCCTTTAGCCGCGTCGAACAGATTAATAAACTATGTTCCGCATACATTCCAATACTATACTACCTCTAATCTACAGTATATTATATTAATTTAGCGTTAATTAGGATATTAACTTGAAAAAACAATAGGCATAAATTAGGACCTCTTTTGCGAATGCTGTAGCAACCAACCTTATTAATGAGAACATCAACTCCATCATCAAAATCGTCATGCACTATTATATTCTTGCTGAAATATCAATTTTTTACTATATTATTTTAATGTTCTGCGAAAGGAAAATAGATTCGCATATTCATTGATTATAGACTTACGTAATATGTATGTAGCCTCCATCACATCGCGCTGTAATCCAGTCAGGGTATTCCGGATGCACTTCCAACACACAGCCGACTCCACCATGATCCTTTGGATCTATTTTGCTCAGGCGTTCCACCCAACCTATCGTATAAAAATAAGTAGTATTAATGTAAAGTAAAAAAAATTAGAAACGGAATATTCTAAAATATTAATGAATAACCCTTCAGATCAAAAGGCTGGTCATGAAATTCGTTCTGACAGATAACTGCACTCTCATATAGTGCTTGCAACACTGGCCCAGGAGCACGCACAAATGACGATGCATTGCACTCCTAGACATATACTCATTACTTACATTTAATAAATTTCTAGGTGTGATAGCATTCTTTTATCATTAAATAATACTGTATTAGTACAAATAAAATTATTCAATATATATCTATTTTAAATCCTAGAATTACTTTTGAAGCCTAATAATATCCTGATACAACACTATACGGTTTAAGAAAGAGATATGTTAAAACAAAGAAATGTCCTAATGCTCAAATACTAAATATAAGTAAGTTAATTCGGTTAAAATTTTTTTTTATAGATTTAGCTGCTACCTACCATGCATCTGCTGAAGATGTCCCGTTGACTTACGGAAACACTGAACTTGGTTAAAACAAATTTAAGTTGATCAAGTGGTGCCATCTTACTGGCATTTGGAATTCCGATTGTTTGTGAAGGAAACTGTTGGCGTAGCTTAAGAAAAGCACAATGATCTAAATAAGCTACAAAATAAAGGATAGTTTTCCAAAAGTATTGCTACGATACTTTCACAAAATATGTCAACATCTGAAGCTAAAACGTATCAGCCAAATACCAGTTCATAAGCTTTTCCACTCGAGATTATGTACCGCGTAGGATTTGATCTGGCTTTCTTGATAAGATCACCTCTATTCTCAGGTATCAGAACATCTACACCACATCTTCTGAAAATATACAACCCTAGTTCTCAAAAGCGTAAAGTCCTGTTTAAGTGCACCGGCTTAAAATAGAAATAGTTAACCTCAAGTGCCTTCCCAATCCTAATAACATAGAATCAACAAGACATTTGACTTCTTTCGGTTTTTTTGGATTCTTGTCTGCGATAACAGTATCGTTTAGTTTCTAAATTATAATATTTAGAAATAAGAAAACTATAAACAATCGAACGATAAAATAAGAACTTATTACATAATAGACCCGTTAATAATAGTACTATTGACCTCAACAATTTCATACCAAGCCATATCATCGAGTTTTACTCTTTCCTTCTTTTGTTTATCTTTTTCTTTCCTCGGAGCGTTTACAAACGAATCCACCAAAACTGAACGAAAATCCAAGTTTTTCACCCTAAATGTTGGAAAATATTCTCGAGTTGACTTTAAACAATACACAGTATTTTAAATAATCATTAAAACATTAAGCTTGTTATATTAAGATCTTACAAATATTACTCTCACAGTTATGCTATTTAAGTAACTAAAAGAAATATATACATCTATATTACTTTGCTTTTTCCTTTATTCTGTTGTAGATATCAATAACGATATAAGCATCCATTGCAGCATACATTTTTTGGCTAGTACGTAGAGGTCGTTGTGCCCAATTACTGCACTGAAAGAACCTTTAAATCTTCAACAGCATCAATAATAAACCCAGCCATCAACCTGTAAAAGGATAAATCTTAGCCATCTCAATAATGCATACAAAAAGAAAGTGATATTTAGTTAATTTAAGAGCAATAGAGAAATGCATCCCATACGACCACCCAAATTTATTGAAATGTTTTTTATTAACAATATTTGAATCCATCGGCAACAAAACTGTGCAGCGATGTCCGAGTGGTTAAGGAGTTGGACTTGAAATCCAATGGGCATTGCCCGCGTAGGTTCGAACCCTGCTCGCTGCGGTAGTTTTGTACTTCAATTTTATCCATTATCTTAGGTTAGCCCTAACCCACTCATCAAACTATGAAACTCTCCCACTACTACTATGAGTCGAGATAATTACCTGTTCAGATTTATCAAGCGCTCTGCCCGATATCCGTTCGCTCAAATCACTGAGCTTGAAATGAACTCCAACACCACACTCGCTTCGTGTGAAATCATCAATCTCCATATCCTTCTCTTCTATTAAATAAATAAATTAAAAAATATCTAAGTAATGCATATGATGGACTCACTTGTTAAGTTAATGAATTTATCGTCGATAAAGAGTAACTGAAAACACTACGTAAATCTTGTCACACTTAGTTTAGAAACAATATTAAGCAAAACTAACGTTTTCAATCATTCGCTTCAGACATATAACATTATTGATATCTTTCTCCAGGTCTTTTAATTCATAAGTAATAGGTCCAGCAAACAGAGCACGTAAGTCGTTTATAAAGTCGAAACCTAGGCGTATTATAATTAACTGAATATTGCATGTGTTATAATGTACAAAAAAACGTAACAAACCAAGCTTTACTGCCTCTCCACATAACAAGGCCTTAATGAATATTTTCCACTGCTCTAAAGTTAATTTTTCCTCAAGTATACAGAAATCTATGAGATAAACAGCATGGCTCATAGCAACTTGAAGTAAAGCTATACTGAAACAAATTGTACAAATAGCATGAAGAATATAAAGATTCCAAGGTCCATAGCAATATTTAATACTTAAAATATTACTTTTCTCCTGTTGCCAGATATTGTGGTTTCCATTCAGAATCAATGCCAATCACACTTTCGCTCCCTATTTCTTCGATAACTTTCAATAAGTTTATCCAAGTATCCACCATAATAATTGGATAATTTGGAAGCAGCTCGATATATGTATCTTCGTGGTATAATTCGTACCTGACAAGATATTTTAGGCTAATTAGATCATTGTAATTTGGTTTGAATATATCTACTTAAATGTTGACAGAATAATAGAATCTGATATATTGGATTCAATTAAATAGCGTTATTGATGTACAAACTTCTTGAGATTCTTTGCTGCTTCTTTAACGGCTATAGGGTTATTCCGCATGTAATCTACAAGATCTGACGGTAGCATATCATCAGACATATTGAAGTAGAGCACCCAACGGACTGCATCTTCTCTTGAATATTTAATTTGTAAGATTTCATAGAGAAAAATAATCTATAAATACTAGTAGCCTTACTTATTTCTTGTAAACATTAGATAGTTAATAAAATATCTTCTCATTTTATCGTCGGCCCTTTTTAGAGCATCCTGAAAGTAGTTAATAAAATATTTCATATAGAAAATCCGGTATTATACAACAGGAATAGTAAGTAACAAATTAAAATAAGTGTACATAAAATATAGTCTTTCAGTAACTTACACTAATATAACCGAAATAAGCCTCGTCGCTTAATTCATGGGCTGTAAATCTAAAAACACTTGCCTATATGGTTCTAGTACACAGTATAAAAACACCTCCATAACTATTTAGCTTATTATCTTACCTGCTTTGAACCTTATATCTGAGATTTCCCTCTGCACGATTTCTAAAAAACCTCGGAAAAGCATCTTCTGGTTGTAAACTTTGGTCATTAATAGTCAAACGACAAATCATTTTCTCTATAGTCTTGCCTGAAACAAACAAATTAGTTCTTACCTCAAGAATTAGTGAATAATACAACACAGAGTACTAACCACTAAACCTTCCGTATTGAAGAGTCATGATTTTCTTATCCTTATAAGGCTTGAGTCGTTTTATAACTTCCTCCTCAGATAATCCTACAAAACTGTCCAAAAAAGCCATGTATTGGCGCTAGAATATTGAGTATTATATAAATATAAATAAATAAATAAATAAATAAATAAATATATATATATATATATAACTATTCTAAATAATAGTTTTGTATTTAACCTGCAAATGTTTCCTATTCTCAAGATACTTATGTACAAGCGGAGCTTTGTCTTGGAGAACACATGGAATAACGAATGCCTCTAAGCCGTAATGGTCATGTAACTGGTACTGAGCAACTACTTCCATCGCTTCTTTAAACATTTGCCGTTCGACCATGTGCTGGAAAAAAACAATGGAACAATACAATTTATAAAACCATATAAATATCTATTATTTCTGAAAAAAAAATTGGGACCAAAATATCACACAGTAATATGCTTAGTATGATTTGTAACTATAAATGGTATAAATAACGAAACCAACGTCAATTTCGTCCTTAATAAACGGTAGTAGTTTAGAATCATCAAGATGGAAAAGTTCGACAAATAACTTGAGATGAATAGTACTTTTAGCAGTTGCAACTTGGAATGCCTCTTTCTGAATTTTACGTCCAATATTATAACTTTCCTTTCTCAAACTTAAATACAATGAAAATTAAGAACTCTTGACTAGTAATTCTTTTAATAAGATGAGACTGAACGAAGAAAATCTATGAAGGTTTTGTTAAAACGAATAATGACGTACCTTTATGTCATCAGTCACACACCTCTCAAAAATTTCATCCCGATTTTCCTGCTTAGACAGCCACTTCTTGAAACACTGAATTGTAATTCCTAAAGAATTTAAGCACAGTTTAGTACACAGATAAAGTTTAATTTGATAAATTACTATCACAATTAAAACACTTTACTTTAAAATGTATACATACCAGCAAGTGAATTTGCCTTATTAGTGGCATAATCTGGACAAATTTTATGCAGCTGAAGAATTGAATAATAAGGGTTTTCATCTGTTTCGCAAATAAAAAACAATATAGAAGTAATCAGCTCGTTCTTCAGGGTCTCGTCTTTTTCTTGGATAAAAACATCCTAAGAAAATTAGTTTATAATAATCTATAACATACAACTAATAGGTTTAAAGAGCAATCCCTAAGCTATTTTAAAATTATACCTGCCTTAGAGATTAGTATACCTCAGTAATGACTTGCCTCACCATAGTTAATCAAGAAAATTAATCACAAATAGTATTATACCATAAAGTCGCACTATAATACATAATTAGTTTCAATAGTTCCTACATTACTGCACACAATGTTGCAAATCATTTTGTGTAATTTTCATTTCCAATAAATTCTTGTTTAACAACACACTTCCAGATAGCCAATTCCTGTCTAACATTTAAAAAAAACATGCATAGTATACAATGCATCACTAACTTTTAAAACCTTCCTTCGAGATTCGTGTGGCTCCAGAAATATGGGTCTATAAAGAGCTTTTCTTTCTGATTTCGTTAATTTTTGTGTAGCTGTGTCTGAAGTTGGTCCAAAAATACTAGAAACTGCATCTTGTGAAAAACTAGAAATATATTGTGCTTGAATCTCATCAGTTGTATCTCTTGCCAGTGACATAACTGAAATCTAAAAAATTAAAACAAATTCAAGGCAAATTTAGCTTGTAAGTTGAACGCGTTATTTGATACTACTTATTTATGATGGACGACTAGCTTATGTTATCAAATTCAATAATTCACTATACAAAAACAAGCGTCTAACTCCTAAATATGTATCCCCAAATCATAATTGGCAATCTTATCTATACACTATAATGAGTACTCAACAATGAAAATCTTACTTCAGCGATTGTTACATTTCTATTTATGTATTTATTTTATAATAGTTTACGGTCATTTCAGGCATCCGCAAAAACATACAACCCATAATCTGTAAAAACGGGCACATTATTGGTACGCTCAGGTTAGTTCTGGAAATTAAAAATTAAATGTAAATGTACTTGTAAAATTAGATATAATTCTGTTAAAGATGTTGTAGTAGATTTCACGTTATTTCTGGTATTTATCCGTCATTTTTTGAAGACTAAGCTATTAAGAATTCTTAGTGTTATATCTAATACGACTGTGGTATGATTTTACATTATGGGAGAAATCTTGATGTTATGGATATTCTATATTATACATAATGTTTTGAATCTTTGTTGTCTAAATTTTAGTGACATTCTTTAGAGCAGTTGTTGTAGACATTTTCAAATAAGACATTTATTTTCTAATATTTATTGAGAAAAGTGCTTATGGTTGTTTTAGAAATTCTTTAGTTCCATCTGTTAATGTTTTAATCTATTGTTATGTTACGCTAAATGATATTTTAGGTACTATATAGGCAAAACGGGACGTTGTGACGATGTCAGCCTGTGAAGATGAAGTTTTAGCCATTGGAAAAAAACTAGAGAAGATGATTGATGGGACAAAACCGGTATTTAAATCTTTAGTATTTTAAATATTGCAGAATAATTCTATTTTTTTGTTATATATATGGCATGATAGGATATAGCACTTTTTTATTTTTGGATGCCAAATATACATATCTATTCACGTTATTGTAATGACCTATTCATATAGTTTTTCACATTTAACATCACTGTAATTTTAGAGTGATGGTGCTGTTGAACTTCTTGAAGCATTAGCTGGATTGCCTATTAATATCGATGTTCTTACGGTGTGGTTTTCTATTACAAAGTGTCAGGTTTACTATTAATTGATTCTTGCAAGTTGTTGTTTGTAGAAGACTCGTATTGGAATGACGATAAACGATCTTCGCAAGAAGACAAGTGATGAGAAATTAGCTAAGAAAGCCAAAAATCTTATACGGGAATGGAAAAATCTACTCGAGAAAAGGGACGATAAGAAAGAAAAAGTGAGTGAATACATTCTATGTGCATTAAAATATAAAGTAGGCCATATTTTTTAGATTCCTCGAAATGATTCAACTGCTTCAAATTTGTCTACGAAGAGCACAGATTCTTCTTCGAATAGTCAACCTTTAAAGGCTTCATCATCCGCATCAGTGCCACAACAAAATTATTCTAGTTCCTTCCCTCCAAAACATTTGGAAAATGATGACGTGAGTGTAATGAATATATTTACCATAAATCTTTTTACACATTTATACTATACCAGGTCCGGTGTACATCTGCAAAAATGATATTGAACGCTTTAAAATATGCTGATCTACCGGATGGAACACACGATCCGGAAGAACTTGCAGTGAAGATTGAAGAAAAGTTATTTACGGTTGGTTTGCATAGAATTACTTATCCACTTTATTTAATTTTATTATTTTCTTTCATATTTCATGCCGTAGTTTTAGGTTCATAAAGGTACTGGGGACAAATACAAAGCTGCGCTGCGGAGTCGAGTTTTTAATCTTAGAGATCGGAAGAACCCAGCGTTAAGGTTATTGTTAATATATTAAAGTGTGATTTTGTAATAAGTTTTATCCCTAAAATGATTGCAGAGAGAATGTACTAACAGGCGTAGTGAAACCAGAAAAGTTTGCGATTATGACTAGCGAAGAGATGGCTTCAGATGAAATTCGTCAGATGAGGGACAAGTTTAACAAGCAGGCTATTCTTGAACACCAGATGAGTGTCCAACAAGGTCTGTTTTGTTTCCTTTTGAATTCGATGATATTTATCAGTTATTACTTATCATCGAATCAGGTACGCCATCCGATATGTTCAAATGTGGAAAATGTGGGAAGAAGAACTGCACATATACTCAGCTACAAACACGTTCATCTGACGAGCCTATGACCACATTTGTATTTTGTCTGGAATGCGGTAATCGTTGGAAATTCTGTTAATTTTGGACAGTTTACTAAAAATAGGCATTTGTCGAACATACGTCTCCAAATTACTTATCTCGTGTTTTTTACATTTTCGTTGTTTTTGTTATTATATCTCGTACTCCACCAGTTTTAATGTCTAAGTTTATTATACAAAAGAACAATAGTTGGTTGTCATAGGGGATAATTAGTTGCTCACCTTCAATTTGATGTACTTATAGTTATAGTTGGTAATAATGTTTTTTAATATAGCATGAATGGAAAATACTGCTGGAATATTCATTAAATTATTGTCATTGTTGGTGTTTGTTATGTCGTATATTATCGTATATACCAAATGTGCCGTTATTATGTTAGGTTATATGAGGGATGACTACGTTTTAATGCTGATGCCGTTTCCAAAATAATTTTTGAGGAACTAAAATACCTAGACGTTCTGTTAAAATAGTCTAATTGCCGCATTCTCTATCTATTATTCTCACATCTTGTATGATTCCGATGTTTCATTCAAGTTATTCTTTAGTAATATTTGTTTTTGTTGTAGATGCCGATTTCATATCATCGATTATCAAAACATGTTTAAATGAATTTCATGAACTTAAACCTAGGCCACAGCAATATGTATTTTCTATGGTTTCCTATTGCGCCAAGTGTGCATATCCGCTTTGATTGAGTTGTGTACGAGCATGCTGACCACTACTCACTATGCTAATTTTGAGCAATGATATGTATTTCAGAGTTAGTACTGTGTTGGAATTTAGCTTGAAGTATGTATAAAGGAAAGGATTTAAGTCGTAATAATTTCCACAGATTTCTCGCGTGCAGTGACCGACGTTTTGTGTACTAATTCAGGGTCACCGACCACGTGTTTTTAGCGTAATATTCTTGGCGAGAATTTACTGCTCACAAAGTGCGTAGTTTCGTAGGGAATAGTTGGTAAAATAAGACTGATATTAAATAAATAGGTAGTGGGAATTAAGTGATGGTATACTCACATTTTAATACTACTGAACATCTCGAGGATACTGGGTTGCTAAAAATAATTGTGGTGATGATATTAATCAATTGGATTTCTAATGTTGAGAAAAGCACGTTAAGATTAATTAATTCAGGCTTCTAATCTTCACGTACAGCTCGACGTGCGAGTTTATTATATGCCAAGAAATCGCAGTGATGTTATGTGCACTCAGAAGATTTCCAGTGAGCCAAAACTTCTACGGCACTCCAACAACGTCCTATAGAATCTGATTTTTATAATAATTACTCACTAATGATTTTTTGGATTATCTCGTGGCAATATGCGGGAATAAAACTTCAAGAATCATGCAAGCAATTATACTTATCCTATATCTCATAGATATATTTCCTAATTTATGAATAAACTATACAATTTGGCATCTAATTTCTATTAAAGTTAATATTCCTTATTTACAGCAGTGATAAATTTGCAAATATATACGAGTTCATTAATTGGCATGCCAATATCCGAATACATATCATATCTTATTTTCACCTATTCCCAACACAGTGTGGTCAGTGTTGAAAATCCACTATAGAACTGCATTTCCATCTACTTCTAAAGTTTTGTTCTCTATCCACTTTGTCACTAGTCTTACTTTGTTAACTTTTATTGATTTTGTAATCCTTTCTCAAACTCGAGCATATTTCATAATAGAAAAACAAGATAAACAAGGGCTGCTGACACGTAAAATGCAACGCTATATTTGTTCTGAAAGAGGCGACAACAAATTGATTACGCACTTGATTCTCACTCAACGCACTTAACTATACTGATCCTCATATTCCCAGCTTTATTCTCAGCTGTTACCCGAATTAGCCACCAGACCTTCTTGCGTGAGACCACACAATCATTTCATAAAATCGATTTCGCCATACCATCCATGCTTATTTCTAGAACATAGTTAATTGTAACTCCAATAGGCATAACACTGGACAGCAACTCGTATTGCGGGTTTTTATTTCTATGCATTTTTACTGCTTTACGCTGCTCGTTTTTAAGCATGTAGTGAAATTGGTTTATTGAAACATATGTAAAAGAGAAATAGTCTAAAGGTGTTTGTGCATAGTTGATTTTTCTTCTCATACTGCTAGAAATACAAGACATTTTTATGATCACACTTACTATGTTTATACTGGCTATTTTACAGTTTCCCGATTAACTTTAGCCCATCTCATTTCAATTTAAAGTGTAGAATACATTTCTTCTGGATTTGTTATACTGTAGTTGTTATAGATGTTCTCGAGTAGACTCAGTGGCCATCTTAACCGTATCAACCACATTCTTCGGTACTCCTCTAAAACGTTTAAAGATCCTGGTATATCAAAAATTCAGTTACAAAAACCAGCTAGTGAATCGGTATGTAAAGTTAACATGACTATTTCCTATTCATCATGTTCTTTATTTAAATAACAATTGGACTTCAGGGTTTCCTCCACTACATTCGTAATTTCAGCCGTGATCCGAAATGTAAAAATTTTTCTCCTCCTCAAAAGGGAGACACTCCTTCGTTAGTCCATGTTTGCTATATTTCCACTTCCGTTCAGCTTTTTAAAAATTCCGTATAGATTCATTCTGTATCGCCTTCGTCACGCATATGAAGTATATCCCTTGATCTTCCTCAATGGGATGTTGTTTGTTATACTGGCCTACGCTTCCTACCTAAGTTTCACCAAAATAGAGATCTGGCTAGACAGAAGTAAGTGGATTGTCTACAATTAACATACGTTTGTTAAATAAAGCTAGAGATTTGACATTTCTATAGTGGGACTGGTAATATAAGTGGGTAGTCGATTAGTATACTTTGTACAGGTAAGTCGGCTGCTCCTTGGGACTGGGAGCGTGTGAGGAACAACTACTGGAAAAAGAGCACTGTTGCGTGGGTCTATAATTCCATATGCACCATTAATTTAAGCCCTAGCTTTTCCTGAACTAATTATCTGTAGATTTTAGTTTCGACCCAGAGGGTCGTTCACGCAAACGATGTGAGATAATGGAAGTTCTGCAAGATGAGATGTTGGATGAGGCGAAAAAAAGAGGCACGAGATAGAGAGCATTACAAGACATTTCACTAATGTATATTTATCCTTATTAATATTTACAAAGCCTAGTACATTGAGAAAAGCTACTCAGAATATTCTTCGAGGTCCTAACAATTTATGCAAGACACATTTGTAATACTTAGCTCATGACCACAGACTGTAAAACGTTATATCCAGTGCTATACACCTACTTTTTAAAATTATGAATTTCCATCAGGCTTTAAAATGGTTACTTTAAACTATGGTATTTATTTAGCAGAACTCGATCAGTCTGGGTAATTAGAGGGCTTCCCATTAAAATTAGGATACCATCTTTACCAGAACATATTTAAGTAGCTTGCTAAAATTTAAGTATTTAAATTGTAGTTGATAAAATCAACAATACTACCATTAATGCTCTGATAATGTATTCTAGTAATATTAATAAAAGGAGGTCAAATGCTTGGTATTTACGAATCTCATGATAAAATTGTTTTAATATTTTGAATTTCATATGAAACAGGAATTTTTTATCAAGGAAAGCTGATGATGATAGGTGGGGGTTAGACATAGGCTATGTTTCCCTTATTCCGTGTTATTTCTTAGAAGGAGTCGGTATGCTGGGGTAAGAGAGCAGGTAAGGCTGTCATGCTTCCCTTAGAATTTTTGAAATGTTAGTTGGAGTTCTATAGATATTTTAACGGTTTAACAAATTTGACCATCTTGGAATGGTTCAATTTCTCTACCGTACTTGCAGATGGGGTATTTATGAATAAATTAGTCTATTTCTAGGTCCAAAATGTTATAACACTATCATAAGAAGATATTTAATTGCATTCATAATTATGGTTTATTATAATTGTTCATACTGTTGTTTCTAAAGTATGCTTATTTATAAAGATCATTTACTGGGATATATAACTGTTAATATTTGTATTTGGAGAACAAAAAATGGTAAAAACGGATCAACAGTGTAAGCTCAAAAGGCCGCTGGATAGAACTGTTCTGATTGTAAAAATGTTTTAGTTTTTTGCTTAAGAATGGTTTTTCATCGATAACCAAAACTAGATACATTAATAATTATATAGGTATATTGACCTATATTTTCAAGGTATTTTCTACTCATTAAACGTATTTAGGCCATCTTATCCGAAAAATATATTTATTGTAACTAGCTTGTTAACTAGTTAGAGCAATAAAGCTTATTACTTATGATCCTCATAAATAGACTAAAAGAATACAAGTTGAATAATAGTGTTTTTATCATTTTTAATTTGTTGGTCGAATCACTCTTTGAAGTGCCATGTGTGGTTAACATGAGCGGTAAATCTTCCGAAAACGATCCTTACTGTTTTCGACATTTTAATGAAAACGTCGCCGCATGGTGCGAACATGAACTGCCACCTCTAGTACACAAATGCCAAGTGCGGTGAATTAGAGAGATAACTGCAAAATAGACAACCAAACCGCTTTGCCTAAGGCAAGAATCTCCACATCCATCACTTATAAAGAGTGCCGAAGACTTAAAAAATCATTTTATCTGATTGAATCCCACTTGATGTATACCTACAGTTCTCAGTTGGCCTCTTTATCATTTGTACCATTCATAATCTTTATTCTGAAATTGATTTCCATTCTCTCAATATTGTATTCCTTTAGATTTTTTTCTACCGTTTCCATCTATTCAAATCATCGGCGTAATTCTTCTATTCCTCTTTTCTGATTGGCAGGGATTTGTCGATATCGCGCCGAAAGGAGTTCATAGATTAACGTGTCAGCAAGAGGTCATACTTGGCTCCAATATCAAGAAATTGCAGATTATTTTCAGATTTTTCACTTTTCTATTGTTGTTTATTGGTAATGGAATTTCCAAATTATTTGTATTTTCTTTATGTTTGCTTTGCTGGAGTTTTATTTTTCTCATCTTATTAGTTAACTAGTATCATGTATGTTACTCTTCCTATTTGTTTATTTTTCTCTACGTCGTATTTAACTTTTTGTTCTTATATCACTATCGTCTCCTTTTTTCATCATGCATGAGATGTGTTATAATTGGCGGTGTCTTTATTTTTGCAACCTACAGTATTCAGTGGGCGGAGACCTGTCCGTGCACGTTCCAACGCCACATGCAAACATCACAGGCAACAATGTCCACCGATACCATCACGTTCAACCATATCTTAGGGCAGGTTGGTAGATCAGATGAACTTACCGTGAGCTTTCCTTCATACTTTGTACGTTTTGATGTATTGTATACATTTATCAGGGCAAAGTAAATCAATTAGGAGGAGTTTTCATTAACGGTCGACCTCTTCCTCAACACATTCGTGTGAAGATAATCGAAATGGCTTCTAAAGGAGTCAAGTAAGTTCGAGTGTAATTTTTAGCCTCATGCATATATAACTGGTATAAATATCTAATGTGACTTGTATCACAACTTTCTAACAGCTTAATTTCGAAAAATTTTTCCATCCGTCTTTCCTAGTAATAGATCAGATAGCATTCGAATAATCTATTGATTCATTTCATTCAACTAGGTGGTAGTGTCTTTTATATAGGCTTTTAAGAAGAAACACCTGAATATTTAAAAAAGAAAAGTATTTTTAATTATTTAAGAATGTATTAACCTTTTCTTCTGGTTTGATAAGTTTTTTTTTATAACTTTATGCGAATATATTATTTTTGAAGACCCTGCCATATTAGTCGTCAACTGCGAGTGTCTCATGGAGCAGTATCGAAGATTCTCAATCGATATGCTGAGACTGGATCGATATCACCAGGACAGGTATCTATCATCTCATTGTCTTATAATTTTTTTAGTCCGGTTTCTTCTACTATTTATTGTCTTCCAAATAGCTATTGCCTTAATTGTATGAATATTATTTTGTCTTCGTTTGAAATTTCAAATCTAGCACAGCGCGCGATGATCAGGTGTTGATGATGGTGTGGACGCCTTTTAGATTGAGCGTGAAACAAAGAGGCGGCGGCTTCCCGCTGCGCCTATCAATCGTTAAGCACCAGATGGCTGCTGCCAGCTGGATACTGTATTTTAGGCTACTGTAATCTCATATTTTTAGATTGGAGGGAATCCTCGATCACGTGTGTCAGTTCAGTCAATTGAAAAGCAATTACTACTTGGATTTGAAGAAAATCCTTCTATGTGTGCCTCCGATCTACGGCAGTTGATGATAGATCAGGGTTTGTTGCATATCTTTCATTTATTTATAACTAGCGAAGTATTATGAGAACGGATTCATAACTATCTATATTCTTTGTGGTTATTTGGGAAATGATACTAATCTGTTGTCACCTTGATGTTGTGCAAATGTTCAACCTAGTTATGCTTTACGCAGTAAAATTACATAACGGATAGTTGTGCTACGCGAGAAAATGGTACTTGCTACGTTCATAGAAGGAGATAAGTCTCAGATTAGGTACTAGAGGTCATTTGGTGGTAGAAATATAAATTTTAATGCAGAGGTGTGCACTCGTTCAACAGCGCCAACCGTTGCTTCAATTACTCGTTTCATTAGAGCTAAAGGATGGACACGAGAAAAGAGGCAAGAAAAGAAACGACTTAGCCACAGCATTGATAGTATACTTGGAATATCATTGGGTTAGTTTTTGTTTATTACTATCACTAGTTATAACTCATAAACATTCGCCGCAATTTTCCCCGTTACGGTTTACTGTTGACTTTTCACACATCTTCACTTGGTCTGATTGCCTTTCAACTTTTTTCTAGCTTCTCATTTCACGCGACAGTTTCCAACTATGTCCCGACATGAGATGGCCTTGTTTTTCTGCTTCCTCTTCTGTTGTCTCGAATGCTCGCCACTCCTCTTTTCTTCTAACTTGTCTAACTATAAAGCGACGATTAATTTCGTTACTATCTATCATATCTAAATGAAATGGTGGTGTTTTTGCGAAAGGTCTTTCATACTCTACTTTACAATATAATTAGGATAGGAGATAGAGGGATACTGTGAGACTATTGTAAATAAGTAAGTTTTCATATGAGCTATGATTTTGGCTGCGAAGTACTACTGATAAGTGATAATACTTTCTTGATCATCTCTGGTTACACCATGGTGAGATAATGGTCCTAGTCTTTGTATCAGTGGACTTGATCTGGCGGAGAATCATTCCATCTACGCTATAGATTACCCACTAATTGACTCAGCTCTGCAATAAATTTTGCCACCTTTATTCTGATTGTTATCGTGTTTAAATTGTGCAACTAGAGAGCTACATTCTCGAATTGAGGTCGTCTGACGGAATAGAATTGGTAGAGCGAACAAGTGTAATTGTACCAGTTCTAATAGTCCCATGCTGTAACTGCTCACTAGAGCCATCATAAATAGGAACAGCAATGCTTGTATAATCCACATATGGACTCATTTACTGAACCCCATTATTATCGTGACAAGTTCAGTCGGTTCCTTTAAAGACCACATCCGATACTACGAATAATGGGATTAGAACAAGTGGTCGCGTGGCAGAAACTACTTATTCTCTAGGCTATTAGAACAGTGTTTGATATTCATACCTTAGATGTATATATGATAATATGAATTCATTAATACTCATTGAAGTTTTTCTTATTCTTTGAATAATTTGTATTACTTTCTATAGCACGTATCATAAGTTGTCATCTAAGTCTTTCTATATTTTTATAGTCAGTTTATTAACACGTATCAATTTATTTCGATTGAGTATATTATATATCAACTGCTTATAAGTGAGTACTAGATCTCTATGATCAGGCATCTGTTTTGGACTCAACATATTCCTCATATTCACCGTCTGATCTCAACTATCAGTGCGCCAATCTCTTTTCTCACCTTGCGGCTGCTATAATCACAGACTACGTCGCGCCAGATTACGAGCAATTGATAGAGGTGTCGTAAATTGTCGCGGGCGCACGCGTTCAATGATAAGAGACCATATTGCGGCTTTCAGTAAAGACTATATCTAATCCATTTATTACCCTAACAGTCATAACATTTTCTCACTGATTTCAACACTTTTTTATCTCCATTCTATATATTCTTCCTTTTTAAAGATGATGCTAAGTCCTCTTCTGACGATGACGATTCACTTTCTCCATCTGAAGCTCGTCGCAATCGCACTTCATTTACGGCTGATCAACTAGAAACTCTTGAGAATGCATTTAAACAAAATACTTACCCAGATTCAGCTGAGAGAGAAACAATAGCAAAACAAACAGGGCTTAATGAGGAAAAAATCATGGTAAGTATACAAATGTTTGTTATGCGATTGCGGTGAATTAGATATAGTATCATATACAAATTTTTAGACTTGGTTTTCAAATCGTCGTGCTCGATACCGAAAACATCTTCCCATGTATCCAACTATGTTTCAGAATATGGTTCCTCCAACACAAGCTACGGTTGGTACTTTTCCAATAATAGTTAAATGATGGATATAACAAATAATTTTTAAAACAATTTTAAGTACTTTATATTATAGTCATCAATGTTTGGACTACCACAAGCTATGCCAATATTCATGCCAAGCATCCCTCCTCCTCTTCTATTTACCCCTTATTTAAATACAAAAGATCTAAAATAATATTCGGCTATTTAAAATCAATGCAGTTATTTCTTATAGTTCTTATATATATATATATAATATTATTATTGTGATGAATGTCAAAGCTAATGACTACGGTATCAATGAACTATGCTGTACTAATATCTTGATTCTCAAGTGCTTATTGCCTCTCATATTTACTGGTATGTACTGTACACAGTGCCTTTCACATATTTTGTCACGTGTCTTAGATTTACGACGGTAATTAATGTAGTAGAAAACGCACTAATATAATAAGAAAAGCGAAATTGTTTAAAATAATTGAAGTGGAAGTTGTATTATAACTTAATGTGTTTGAATAAATATCCTATTATTCACTGAAAGATCATTGTTTTGAAATCCTCGCGTACATTTTCTGGTTGACAAATGACTGGCTCGTCCTTGGTTGCTTATCTTCAATCGCACGAATGGCATACATCTTTATATTATGGTCGCAAAAGAGTATCACCTAATATAGGAGAGGCCCTTCGAAATAGTTATTAACAATGCAGCTATTTATCATAGACAAGCGTCAGATGTTGTACTTGGTTGTACAGATTTTTCTATGAATTCACTGAAATGATCGAAATCAAAAGTACACACTATTTTTGATTTACTCCAATTTCCAAGGTCTAGTAAGAAATTAATTTCTAAAACGCTGGAAGAGTTAAACTGGCTTTTCATTTATACATTCTTTCCTTATTTTTTCGCCCTCTTAGATGTCTATAGTCCAGTAGTATGTAATAATGTTCAGTTCTTCTGCTAATATCTTGTCACCTCATCGTCGTCACATTGTCTGATAGTCCACGCTGGCACTCTCCAATTCCAACGCTCTTTCGTGTTGTCTGAAGGCCACGCCTCTTTTTCCGCCACTAACTTACGTCCCATTGGCGATGAATGCGCAGTGCAAATTTGGGCATCATTGGAGGGTCATAAAAACGGCATAGCCAAATTAACGTCCTCGGAAGGCTACCGTAGGATTGATGGATTTCGGGTGATACTATTTTATTTACGGGATCATCCACTCTGTTAATTCTTTATTTTATAAGCAATTATAAGAAGTACAAAAAATTATCGCATAACGCTTCGATGTAACAACATCTAATTATATCGCTTCTTTTATAATTTTTTCTAATATTTGTATCTTTGGTTGTAGGTATATTAGTTTCACTTAATTTTTTCTCTAGTTTTGTCGTAAACTTTTTGATTGAGCTTGTGATTGCTTAATTCAAGAGAGGTTGATGAAAGAGTAACCTAGCATACAAATATTGGCTACACAGACTTAGTAGTCTTATAGGATAGTTTGCGGTACACTGTGATCTTGACATGATAATTAGCAGGTGAACCCATACTAGCAATGTTTAAGAGCGAAAGATGCCGCTCGAGCTATCTCCGCCATGAGGCAGCCGTCAATCATCAGAAGATGGTATCGAAAAGTTCACACCTTACCGCACAAGAGCATCGACCGATAGAATCGAGATATAAGGAAATATGAATGAAAAATGATCACTATTTTACAAGTGAGAGTTGACAAAAAGGAACGAGCAGAAAAGATAATAGGGATGATGAAGTAAAACAGTAGTCGAGAATTATTTCATATACAGTATGCCGTTTGCACTTTTATTACATCTCTTCATCCGTCTGCTTTTTGCTACGTGGGAATTTTAAGTGAATAACCATAAATCGTAGTTTTTATGGCAATGTATGAACAAGTCAGTTAACACCATTGAGCGTCATCAGCATAGGATTTAAGAAAGAAAAAACAATGGAAGGCCAAAAAAACTAGTAAATAAACAGAAAGAAGTTTACATTGAAATTTCTCTTTTTATCTTTTATTTTATCACTTATTTTTATATGCCCGTATTTCTTTTGGATTAGTTTTATCTAGTATTACATTGATTTCTATCATTTCAAAGATCAGTATTTAATCATGTAAAAATTGCAATTACACTTCAGTTTTTATAAGCAATTTTAAATCGCTTTGCGTAGGAGTCGAGAAAATAATTTATGGGAACACCTTGAAAGGAAGCAAAAAGTGAAGGTAAATTTTGTCAATTAAGCAAGTATAGTTCCCATCAAATTGGAACTACATTTATACTAGCGCAATAAAACAATGAACTACTCCATTAAAATGTAATAAACATACAAAGAAAGATAACTGATATTTGATTTGTGTTATTATTAACTTTGTAAAAATTCTTATCTTGTTATAAGCACACCTGAGTAATTGCTTGTGGGAAATGTAGCACCTGTTTGTTAGAAGATACATTTTTAATTTTAGGAATTTAAAAAAGTCATAGATGCGGATGAAAAATCTAAATTGGAGAAGAAAGCACAAATCCAAATTGCGCTTTTATTTATACTTTAAATAGTTTGCTATTTTATTAAGTTATCATAGATGCAGTCTGGACTCTGATATTGAATATCTGCTAAATCCCATTGTTAGAATTAGAAAAATCAATATGTATAAATAATCTAATAACCCAATAGTGTTTTGCAATGTGGTACCGTAATAATGATGAAAAACTAATCTTTTATTTTCTTATGTGACAGTTTCGTCCTTGAAGAAATTATCACCTGCGATGGTGCCAATAATAGCAGCTAGCGTTTTAACATGTTTTACAAAAGTGCAACTCTATGGACTACTATTCATCTTTTAATTTACGCATTCACACACCAACGTCTGCAAAAAGTCCAAATTATGAAAAAGAAAACTTAATAAAAGAATAAAATAACACTAAAAAAATTGGTTATATTCACTTTTATCATTTTCTCTATAAGTTTTCACAAAATAGAACGACTTTAAAGGCGACACGGAAATCCGCTTATGATCACATGAGCCAAATAGAAGTGATCTGAAGAAAACAGATAAATAATCTATATGCCACGGGATCCCTTACAGAACACATTCCCAATACTAGCTGCAGTTATAATTATTTAAATAATCAATAAAACAAATTTTTATAAGCTCATAAAAAGAATAAATGGCAGTATAGTATTCTCATTTTAAATTCAGTAGATATGTCTTTAAAAAAAGGTGTAGAACACCTGATTGTAACACTAAGAGTCCTTTAACACTCTAAGCAGCACACTGCCTTGCAATCAGGTAGGGAAGACCTCTCAATGAAGAGTGCATTGAAACATTTTAGATGACCTCGTAATCTCGGATATCAGATGTTCATTCGAATATTAATAAACGTGTTATCATATCGAATGGAATATTTGGGAAAGTTCAACGTGAATTCGGATGTAGTTAACCAAGTGTTGGTTTGAAGAAGGGTTTGCTCTGGGTGAGTTGATGTACTTTTCATACAGAGAATGCATTTATCAATCAGTTACCGATTATACGCACATAAGAATGTTTGTTTGTTTATTTGTTTGCTTGCATTTATACATAAATAAATTAATAGATATAAATTGCAGCTATGAATATTGAAGAATTGGCAAAAGATGGAGATCAGAAGGCGAAACAACCAGTGAAAAAAAAGGGATATGATGACGTTGAAATTAGTGATATTACAGACGATGGAAGAGAAGAAAAGTGAGGACTAGTGAGCACTATTCTAATTTAAACCTAAATATGTTTTTTTAATTGTTCACTCATTTTACTCTTTATAGATCAGGAAATACACAGGATAAAAATATTAAAAAAGAGGATGGAAAAAGAAAGAAGGATAAAGTTAGGAGATTATTAAAAATTTAATTGCCTACTACACTGTTATAGAGGAATTATTTAATCAACTACATTATTTTATTGATATGAATTTTTACTAAAATTTTAGAAGGCAAAAACAGAAACTCCTTTGAATAACAACGGTAAAGAAGTAAAAAATAACGAAGGACCAAGAAAGGTAGGTCTGTGAGATGACTCCACTGTCACTTCTAGACTTAAATATAATTTTGCATGTTGCTTCATTATGCCATTCAAACACTATTATCCTACCCGTTCAATATGAGATGCAGAACTAATCTCGCCACCTAGTCTTTCGTCTCACTTTCATCTTACTTTGGTTGAAATGTTTAGAAACCGTGTATTTTGAATTTTAGCCCAAGACCTTTTTGTTTCTGCATCAAATTCGAATTTTGATTAACATCAATTTATCTGGTTTTCCATATTGCAGTATTCCATAGCTAGTTAAGTATCCTTCGTGCTGCCGAATTAAGGTTTTGGGCACATACTTATTTCACGAAGCAAGTGCATCTTCATCCCCTGTTTTACTTTAGTAGACGATTTTGTGGGGAAGCGATATTTTGTTCCAACTAAGCTAGCAATCAAAATATGACAAGTGTTCTGGAAAGATGGGCATGTTATTTTTATAATTTATCTCTCTAATTTTTTATATCTTGAATAGTGATTTAACATAGTAGCCTGTTAATCTGGTACTTCATCCCACTTTGAATCAGATACTGCATGATGCCCTATAAGTTTATAAGAAAAGAGATATAACATCAATTTCATCAATTGAGTGAAAGATTTTGTCAATCGAAGTATGCTTTTGTACGAATACGGATAAATATCGAAGTCCGTGTTGTTGACCAAGAGATTGAATAGAATTGCATTGAAATACTATCGATGGGGATCTCAGACAGCAAGATAATAAAATAAGGTGTATTCTACACTCAGAGTTTAATGGGTTTTTAATTAAATGGGATTTTGAAAGTAAATGAGAACCACAAGGCAAATAATGTTTCTTTCAAATGAATCGCAACTCCTTTTCATAGAATTGTTTTGCTTTATCAGAAAAAGATAAGAATCATTTTAGAAGTCGGAAGAGGGTGGAGAAAAGTCAACAGTGACCGTACAAACTACTGAAGCTACGAAAGTGGAGAAGACAGAAGAGGTGGACAAATTAGAGAAAGGAGAGAACGTAAGAATAATGGAAAGAAGTGGAAGAAAAATAAATGTAGCTATAGTGAGAACGATAAGAAACTTAGGAATATAGCCAAGGCGTTGGCAGGTGGATAAACCGTTATCACCAGTAAATGAACTGGATGAAAAGAACAGGGAGCCATCAGCAGTAATTACTCTGCCAAAAATGACACCTCCATCTGCACCGACTGGTACAGTTTACATTGATTATTCAATTTTATTCTCCCTATCTCCTTTTCCTTTATTCACTAAATCACCCTGTATTTACAGAGTCTCTCAAGAAAAAGGCAGGTTGCTGTACCATTGTCTGATGCACTCTTAAATATTGTTTGATAAAATAATAAATTCTAATATTAACAAGTATTTATACTTAGCAGATGTATACTAAATAACTAAAAATACATGATATCTGATTTTATTCTTTATTGAATTTTGACCTAACGAGAAATTGGCAAGAAATGAACCACTAGGTAAATTTTATTTATTACCTTTTATAGGTTCAGCAGCTTTTCAATCGATTTTAAACCTTCAAATGCTAAGAAATTTTCCGCTTACTACGTATACTGATTTCCCAATATATATTGGTCTACATTTAGGAAACTGATAATGTTATCATAAGCTGTTAAAGCATTTTATAACCTTCAGTTAGCATCGCACTAGTTCACGGAGTGATTGTTTCCCTATTCTCTCAATACCCTCAGAATCGTCACCTAAAAGCATATATTTCTCGTTTTGGAATACTGAAGTTATTTGATAAAGTAAAAGCGTTCTCGCTGAAATATAGCAAATGAACTGATAAAATATTTCAGGCAGTGAAATGGAATTTCGGTTGATATTAATGTTGATTGTCTGTGAAAGTGTCTTTGGCTACGATCAACAAGGGACTTTAGGTGAGAAACTTGAGTAGATATGGAGATGATATAAAAGTAGCCAGAACGGAGACTACCACAGGAAGAGAGGTGTACCTGCTTTTGTTGTATTTGTCAATAGACATTTTGCCTAATATGGTGATTTATAATAAGTTCTTTTTAGACCTCAGCTATGCTTTTAATTTACCTTTAGAAACTTGCAACAATAACAATTCAATTGTTCCCATTACACAATATGACTTCGGGGGCCTCAATGCATTTTACAGTATATCAAAAGAAATTTCTGATGGTTTGCAAAGAGGTATATCGAATAATTCATTTGAGGTTAGTCTTCCTCAAGCTTAACAAAAATCAAGCTTTCTGAGACGCTTTTAAACGACAATTTTTGTCCATAAGTCTTATGAGACTTGCAATGTAAATCTTAATTTTTAAACTAACTAAATCACCAAAAATATTTGTAACTTATTAGGATATAATCGACTTATTGACCGGAAAACAAAAGAAAGACAACTCAAAGAAAGAAAATGGTGGCATAATGAAGGTTGCTGGTGAAATTATTCAATCAGAAGTAAGAAAACATCCTGTTATTTATTTATGTGATCACTGTCTAGTATACATAGTTAACTTAGATATGGGTCATCATCTTTTTCATAATTGGAGTGCTAATTGGAGTAGTTTCAATTGGAATCGGCTTAACTGTTTGTATCTTACGTTGTTGTTGTTGTGGAAAGTGTTGTGCGAAGAAAGAGGAGGTAAATTATCTGCTAGTTGCCACTCTTTTCTCACTATTTTCATTAATATATTTTTATCAAGTTATCTACTTATTGATCCTTTGTTTTAGGATCTCAGTGCTTCAAGTAAATCTCTTTTCATCTACCTCTTCTTACTGGTGGCGGCGTTTTCATTCATTCTAACAGGCATAATTATCTATAATGAGAGTGTGAGCAACTTCTCTTCGGCAATTCATAAAATCCCAAACGCTACAGAAAACGTGATGTCGAGTGGGTAACATAAAATAATCATTTGAAAAAGTGATTTATTAATACAATTTCAGATTTAACAACAGTTTTGAGTGAGGGTATAGGCCAAACCACATGTGCTGTGAATAATACTTTGAGCACAATATTGAAAATAAATGTGCAACAATATTCCGATGAGACTATTGACTATTTCTACAATATATCTGGTTTCGATGAATTGTATTCGGTAAGTGGGAATGTGGCTATTCATTTCCATTTCGTATTTTCCGCTTTTATTCTGCCAAGCTACACAATTTTTAGTTGTTGTACTTTGCTATAAAACGTTCATGATGGCATACATCTTGATGATGATCATAATATTGTTCAAGTTGGAAATAAAGGATTTCTTGGACATAGCACATAGCATTTACTAGGCTTAGAATCCAACAAGTTGTTTGACAAATGTGCTATTTCTGGAGAAGCTGTGTGTGTTCACTAGCATTTCTTTCCAAGTTACAGGACGGGTTTTACAACATATCAGACCTAATTAGTAACGCAACTGGCCTCTGTGATATGAACTGTAGTCCACCCTGTGAGGCTTTAATTACAATACGTTCCTCCCTCTCCCAGATGAGCGAGGTGAATAATTTATGGAAGCTTATTAAGTGCAATTCTCCAAAACCTATTTGTGAATCATTTTAAATTGTTAAAGAATTTTTGTTTGGCTATTAAATCAATAGCTTTTGTACCATATAGAATTATTTTATCACACTGAGTTAGTTATTAAACTATCTTTTGAATTTCGTTATAGAAGTGGGAAGAGGTGTTTGAGCCGACAAAATCAATAATAGATTCCGTAAAAAATCATGTTTCCGACTTGCAAGAGAAGGTAGGTATACAAATTAAGTTAAAATAAGAGTTCCAGCAGAACCAATTAGCCTATTTTTCTAGGAGATGTGTCGTGTAAATAGCACGATAAATTCAGTGCAAGATTTCGTAGACAAAACGATGAAGAAGATAAATACAGCTAGCGCCAATTCAAAGGAAGAAATGCGGAAAATCACTGATGCTCTTACTAATCTTGATCAAAAAATAACTAAGGTCACCAACTACACTGATGTCTTTGAAATATACTTGATAATCTGCCAACATATAAATCCATTAAATAACGGGCATTGACCACCCAATGCAACCACACGCTAACTGTTCTCGAATTTTTCAGTGGCCGTGGCGGAGTACCGTGCAAAGCTCTGTACGAGCTGTTATGTACATTCCCTCAGCTATTGCGTTGATTTTCATCACAATCACATGTATTTCCCTTACTGCTCGTGCAACGAAAATAGCCGGTAAGTTTTAATATTCTTTCTTTCTTTCGTTTTTTCGTCTATTTCACATCATATTTAAAAATCTTAGTTAGTTTAATAAAAAAAATTTTGACTTATTGCAGTTGACACCTCTAGCCGGTCATTTATCTTGCATGTCACTGGCTATATTGCAACAACAGGGTTCTATGTTATCATTTTCATGACTTCGATAAGCGTGATCACTGCCAGGTAAATTTTTTTTTTAATTTGAAACATTTTAAATATTATATTACTCCATAACAATTACAATGTTCAATTACTAATAATTCTTAAGAAGATTACCCACAAAGAGTTCTATTCCAGTATCATTTTCGTGGGTGGTTCGGCTATATCAGCTTTCTGTAAACCTCTCTTTGAAGACAACACATTCTCTGCGTACAGGATTGTTAACTTCACAAAAGGATCGGAAATTGATTTCACAATGCAGTGAGTTTATTCTCACTAACGAAGGTTAATAACTCAAAGCTAACGGTATTCCAGTTATTTAGTGATCTTCTGATGAATTGTAAAAACAACAACACTTTATTCGTTGCTGTCAATGGAAATACAGCTCAGGTTATGAAGAAGTTGAATGCTACTATAACAAATTATGAAGAAAAAGCTAATAAAAGTTTTAATAATCTGAATTTCAACAAGGCCATAGACACACACCAGGCGGAATTTTCAGTGGGTCAATTTGTTCATAATAATAATAATTTTACTATTAATTTTATTTTAAGGAAATCTTAGCTTAAAACAATAGCTCTTTGTCTTGTAGGCAATCATTACTAGTCTAAACACGTCTATAACAGCACTTAACAAGAGTGCCTGCAAAGACCATTGTACCGACTTTCAATCACTAATAGGGTACGTATTGTTCTAAATATATTAAAAGTTTCTTTAAAAGTTTCTTTAAAAATTTCTGGCATAAAATTAAGTGAAACTCATGCGACATGTTTGAATCGTAATTTATTATTGCAAGTAATAAACAAAACAACTATAGTATTGTGTATAACTTTCTTCCGATGGAATCTTTTATACGTATTTCATTCCATATTTGGATTTCGTTCGGTTTTTCGCTCATATCTTGGCTCAAAGTTAACATTTTCCACGGTAATCTGCGAAGTAGTCTCGTGAGTTTGACATATCGATGCGTTCTAACGTTTCTTGGCTAATACGAAAAATGCGTAGGTAGAAAATGATACATTTTTAAAGAAATATGACTGTCACATTTAATGCAAAAAAAGTTATGCACAGTACTGTATTTACAGAAGACGAATCCACTGATACTGTTTTAATATACTTGATATAAATTAAAGCAACTGGTATTTTAGAAACTTAGCCATCTTACATCAACATTTAACTGGACTTAATCTAACTCTTACGAAGATTAAATACAATTTCGGCAGTAATTCCATCGGCTTAAAGAATGCTATGATCTCTTATGCGGATTTGCAACTCTCTAATGCTTCTTCTATCGTGCGAAACTCAACACAGGAGCTCGTCGTTAGTTGTTTTTGTTTGATTTATGCAGTTTTCGATATTCGGACGAACTTTATAGACTAAATTATATTTCATTACCATGCACTTTTGTACAAAGAATGTTTGAATTCTATACGGTTATAGATAAAAACTAATTAGCATGGCAATTAATTATCAAATTCGCTATTTCATAATTCCAAGATGAATATGTTTAGGATGTGATTGTATGATTTAGGACGACCTGTCAAAAGACGTTTTTAATTGTCTAGGACTCTACAGAGTTTTTCGGAACACTGGTGGCATAGTATGTGATAATATTGGAAGGCCTATTCACGGAATGTGGGCAGCCGCTGGTAGGTGGCTTCGTTCTTCATGATTCTGATGTCGTGTGCTTGCGTTGTAAGCACGGCCAAAGGGGTCTAGCGAGATGCAGTGCGTAACACCGAAGCTGGACGAAATATTCTTCTCTTCAATACAACCAAGCCTTGCGTTTTATACCCGTCTATGTTCTCGCCACTAGAGTGGACAGAAGCGCAGCAATACGCTATGCTATTTAGCCGTAATTTTTATAGCCAATCTATGCTATACACAAGTACTGGAATTATATATTCATTTATCGAAAACCGGTACATAATTTGCACAGTTACTGTGATTAGGTAGTTTCAATGTTTACTTGTACGAAATATTCCCATCCATTGTTAAATATTTATAAAAGTCATATATTGCCAATTTTCAGTGCTAATTTCTAAATAGTTAATTGCTTAAATTAATGTTATTAGCATAAATCACTAAAGATATATAATACCGTTGAAGCATAATAAGTGTCTTTGCGAAATTAAACATTCGTTCAGTTGGTTTATTTTTAGGTCTTGCATCTCTCTTTTTTATACCTGCTGCCGTCACTCTTCTCCTTAGCTCTAGATGGCTTTTCCGATTAAAGGAAAACTCCCAAAATCATGAATATTTGCAAAATCCTATAGATGATTCTTCGTTGGGAACTAACCAAATGCAGGATGATTTGGTGTCGCTCCCCCGCATCTCCTGTTATGAACCAGAGTAAGTACCAGTCACTTTTCATGCTGATACACAAATAACACTAAATAATATTTTTATACGGAAGGCTATATTTTCAGATGCATAGATATTCATTCCGAATATGCGTTGCCTAGAAAAGTATTAAATAGACCAGACACAACAACTATTGAAGAATCTCCAAATTGGTCCACTAGCAAGTTAAGAAGAGTTGAATAGCAAGGCTCTTGTTACTCATTCATAGTAATTATGATAATACTAATTTTTTCTTTTAATTTCACCTATTTTATCTTTAAATTGAAAAGTTTCTAAATCCCATCAAACTATTTAAAACAAGAGATAATTAAAAAGAATGCATATAATATATAAAACTTTATAATAATCTAATAAACATTTAGTGACAAATTTAAAGCAAGTTTGAAATTTTAGCAGAAATTGTTATAAGTAAATAAATATCGACAAAAAGGAACAGACATTAGGGTGAAAGTATATAATTGACTTAACTGAAAACGAAAGATAATTTCCTGACTCACAGTTTGTGATTAAAAGAAAACTATAAAAAAACCATATTTACACTACATAGAATGTCTTAATATTTTTATTATACATTTAACCATAAAACTATCGAGATCTGATTCCATCTGAAACTTCACAACAATTACAACTAGGAAACGAGTTAAGATAACAGCAAATAAACCATCTGAAACAAGTATCATGAGAACTTGATGTGAGATCAACCAATATCATCTGCCAGTATTGAAAACGTGAATGTCTACAAAATTCTCATAGAAGAAGAAGACTTTTAATATCTGATGAACTAATAGTTATTAGTGACTAGGATGAGACTCTCATTTTGACTGAAAATTGTATTTATAGCAAATTAGAAGAGCAATGATTAGATAGCACAGTGGAGTAGCATCATCGTGGTATGAAGTGCAGAAGATGGGCGACTGCCCTCTCTTCTCTACTTTGTTTCAGATAGCAGAAGTTAGATCTGTTCACACATCAAATTCACACTCAGAAGGAAGTCAGTCGTCTATTTTTTGCACTACATACCATGTGCTTTTATTGCATAGAAATAATTATTGAGCACTAAATCATTCAAAGCGCACAAAAGTTCAAAAAGTTTGGCTGATAATTTGCCCACAATATGATAAAATGTATCACTTTTTCGAATTTAAAATTAGAGCATGCTTATCAAAGACCACACCCTTTTACCATTGCTTGATAGTTTATCGATCTTAGCTTACTGCTTGCTGGTAGAACTCGAGATCGCCATTCATCCAATTTTAAGTTTAACTTTATTTTATTAATCCGTAATTTTCTTTGTTCAAGAAGAAAGAAGTTATTGTGAATAGTAGACAAACTATGTTTCTTCAGAAAATTCTGTGATTTATAGATTCGAATTATCTGACATGAAGCTAATTGTGCTTTTGATGGTTTCTACAGTTCTCACGAATGATGTGACGCTCACAAGCGAATGTATTGAAAATCAGTGCACATTCAAATTTAAAGTCAACAAAGTAATTCTTGGCATTTTCTAATTGGACGAGTCTTTTTCAATTTTAAAAAATCAAAGAAGTATTCATTATATTAAATCATCATGTCTATATATCTCATTTTTAGACTATAGCTAGCTATGTCAAAGAGGATGATCTTCGAAATGAGCTCAAAAAGATACATGAAACCGTATCAAATCTTAAAATGATGGAGTCATATGAGATTTTAAATGCAACTCTTCAAAAGGTAAGAATAATATAAACCAGGTCCTATATTTAAGTTGGTGATGTATGATGAGAAATAGACAAATGAGTTGTAAAGAAACAATGGTGCCGTAGATTAAGGGGATGATAGTGCTGGTGAATCCTACTCCACTAGAAACCACAGCTCACTTTAGTGCGAATTTTTTAAAATCTCGTATTTTATGGATATTATTTGGATGATATTTAATAAAAAGAAATTTAGAAATTCTACTATTTTTTTCACTAATAATATTTTAATCTTCATCACAAGGAACTTTTTGTATATTCACAAGAAATGAGATTAAGATATATATTGGACTACTATTGAGGTTAGAGGCCCTTCTCAATTTTATAAATACGAGTGCTGTCCATAGATCTTGTCTTTCTAAGGTTATCCTCGATTATGCAAAGCTCCTACTATCATTTAACACTTAGGTGAACAGCTACTGTGTTGATACAGAGCTTCTCAGTAATATCGATATTCTTCTCTCTCCCTCTCTCTCCCTCTCTCTTTGTTCATAGAGCTTCTGAGAGCATATAGCTCAAAAACGACAAAACCGGGTTATAATGGAAACATAGTTCAAGGAGGATTTAAGCATCATACTTTGATTAGTTTGGCGAATTATTACGTCAAATGTACTAATTTAGATATATATAGATTTCTCTATCGAAATTTTTAGCTCGTCTTAAATTTAAATAGATGCAATTTTAAAAGCATATTCTATTATAATTTTAGCTTAAGCAAATTACCGTTAAAGTGTGTCAATGTCAACTGTTTTACGTAATTATAAAATTAGCACTTATATTAATTTTTCTAAGCTTCAAAAAAATTATATAAAGAGATCACTCTTTGATTTCTATTGTGGTCCGTAACTTTAATTGTGAAAGATGCAGTAAAGCAATAGGAATCTGCAGTAGAACTATTCAGGACGGAACTATGCGTCGCTATTTAGAGCACAATGTACAATTTCCTACGAGATTGCGAGGTTATTATCCTTCGACTTTTGTTTTCATACCTTCCTCTAGCGGCATTCTTGGCTTAGGCTTTGTACTTCGGCACGAAATAGTTGTTTTTATAATCAGAGGTAATAATTACGATTTAACTTTATAGAACATGCACAAGCGCCTTCAGTACACATTAGAAACGAATTCAATAATGAGCTTTCTGCAATTTTAAAGCAGCATAGGTATAAACTACTTTCACTATCAATATAATAGAAGTTACGCAAAAGACTAGAGAAAACAAGATTTAATTTAAAATAACTGATTTTCTCAACTTTCGTTAGATTTTATGGCTTTAATGTGGTTTTAATATGACACAATACTCACAAATTACGCCATTCTCTACTTAACTATAATTTTATTGGATTTTTTGTAGTCATAATCCAACTGTTCTTAGCCGTTTAACCTAAGGTCTTAAACCTCGTCACAGTCGTTTTTATGAATAAAACTCAAACACTGTGTATGTTAAAAATTCATGTTACCGTTTCAAACAACTATCTGCATAAGGAACCAAAAGTAAAGACCCATTAGTAAACTCAAAAAAACTTCTGAAGTTTATGAAACAAAGTAAATAAGTTTAAAAAGAGGATATTAAGACACATTTAAGAAACCAAATAGCAGAATAGCGAACATTTTATTGACTGAAAAACGTACCTTACCTACATGATGATCAAATAAAGACACTAATCTTAGAAACATTATTTCTTTTACCTTAGCAAAAATTTGAAGATACTTTTAATAAATTAACTGGCTTCTCGACAGTTGGAGCGTTGTGATATGTTATACTTCAAGCATACTGATATTGTAAAGACATTCATTTTTGTTTCTTTTTATTTACCTATTCGCTTCCTTCTTGCTCTAGCAACTGAAGGTCGTCCTTTCTTAGTTTCTCTTGGCTTTAAATAAATCAGTTATTACTGAGTGAAGATAGAACAAGTGCCAGAGATCGGTGAGAACATCCATTTACAAACAAGGAAGTGCTAATGGTTTGGACAACTCTGTCATCTACAAATTCAATGGACAAATTCCTAAGGATAGCAACATTTACAAAATATCACCAGAAATGTCGTGAATCTTTAGATTGTAACTTTACAAGTTTATCAAAACTCGTTTAAGTATTAGTTCCAATGGAAAAAAACACCAGTCTGGAACAAGGGTCAGTTTAACCTACTACATCAAAGCATCCATAACTACTCCTTCCCTGACTTCGCATCTTCTTTTCAACTTTTCTAACGGTTTCAAGATATTCACAAAAATGAACTTTCAGAGAATGCTTCCTACACATATTTACTCATGTATTTATATCACGCACTGAAGGGTCTTCTTCTAATCATCCTGTATTTTAGGAATTGTATGACGACTTCACGTCTAGAGCGAGAAATTTGACCTTCGATCTGTCAACAAATAACTCCACTGAGATACTTAGTGACCATAAGAGTCTCGAGAGCAATATTACTCAACTACTAAATGGTACCGAAGAATATGGAAACCTAAATTACCTAAACTGTGTGTCTTAAACCTATTTTCCAAATATAATTTGTAATCAATTAATCCCAAAAAAAATTTACTGTACAAACACAAGAAATATAAACACTACACAGCATAACCATAATACATGATAGATACTAATAATTACCACAATTTCAAGATTGTGAGTGTTCAAAGTACCTTGAACATATGGCAGTACTGGCCACTACATAATTACGATATATAAGACACTTGCTATTTAAATGTGAAGTAAAATTTATTTATCGAAGTCGCAATCTCTTATTCTTCAACTCACTTCCCCTTGCATCTTGAAGTGAAATAGTAGTTTCAATTATCCCCATTGACATATCTACAATATCCGAACGAGGGGTCCCAGATATACAAGCCAAACTAGTGACTGTCTAAATTTAAACTACAGCAAACAAATATAGGTAAAATTCTCTCAATGAATATATTCTAAGCTATGCACACAACTTAATTATTAGTTAACCTTACCTGATCGGCTTCGGCTGCACCTTGTACACAAGTGGCAGCCGCAGCCACAATTCCTCCTCCTAATAGCATCCAATCGGCTTTCACCCTTTCTGCATCTAACCTACGACAAAACTTAAGTTTCTCAGAAAAGCCTTGACATTCTTGTATAACAAAAGATTCTGTTTAAATTCTAGATCCATTTCTATGCATTTCAAGAGTTTATGCTTACTTTGTAACTGACTGCAACATCCCTCTCTCATTCATAACCTTCCTCAAAACATAGTGATAAACCTAAATATAATCCACTACATTTGTGATAGTCTATCGTAGAAATGAAATGTGACAAATGGTAAAAAATATTAACAAAATGTTCTAACCTCATTATGATGAAGAAATACAATATCGAGAAAAAGTTGAACGTGCTGCCATAGCGTATCCATATCCATACTCAAAATCTTCTTGAACGCTAAAATTTATGTTACATCTTAAAACAATTTTTATATAAATCTGAAATCATGAAATTACTAACATAATGCCTTTAATAGACTTTCAGCATATACAAGCGGTGACTTAGGTAATTTAAAATTCAGTGTCTTGAGTATTCGTAGCTCAGATTTCAAAGCAGCCCGTTGGGTATAGGCGAATCCAAGTGAACGTAGACAAGAACAGACTTGCATCGATGAAAGACTCTACAAAATGGCAAAATATATAATTTAAAATATGATAACGCCTCAGTATTTTTTGCGGATACTCATTATAGCATGTTCTCATATGTGCCTCCTAAGAATTTTAATAAACGCCATAATTTAATAGCTAATTCATTAACAAGTAGAACTTCGCTATCATAAACCAGTTTATAATAGGTTTGGCATAGCACTACAAACACATCTTTTAACATGTGGTTTTGATAAATGCTCTATTTTCTAAAATGACTAGGCTTCGTGAAATACAAGCTTGTTAAATGTATAGTGTTAAATTCAGCAACTTCATAAGAACATAGTATATACCATAATACATATTTTAAGCATTCATCGAAGATAATTATGACGCTTGAAATAACTAACATCGTGATAGCTGTGTTCTTTAGTGGCTATTTGGATGGCAGAAACCATTCTGAGAGTGATTTGTCTAAAAATAAATATTTGAGAAACTTTATGAAAAATATACATATTAAATACGCATTGTATGTTTTGCAGAAATTCAAGTGGAGCAGGCTAGCAAGATTTACCTTACCTAGAAAGATTCGCTTCGACTTTTTCCCATTCTTCTGCCCTCCTTTTTGAATTCAACTTAATTTCACTCATAAAATCGTACACTTGCGCCGTATGGATAAGCATGAATCGAAAAACAAGAATTCAAACAGATATGAAACAATACACAGTAATAAACTTTTCCAACACTGAGAATTGAAACTTCAGTGTAAAAAAATATAGTACTGTTTTAAACAAAATCATAAAATACTTCTCAAATATAACAGCTGCCGTGTATCGAACTTCATGCGGAAGACGTAATCGAACGCAAACAGTGAAAATGTATTGCACACTTTCAAGTGTTAGAAAATTACTACAATTTTCGGTAGCGGACTTTATTCTATCTAGAATTATAACCAATCTTGAATATACTCATCTTATGGATATACCCTAATAATACTAAATTAGAAAAAAAAACAATCAAAAAGTAATCAGTCAACGTTTGATACTATCAGGACCAATAGTACCAAAAACTATAACCTGCATTCTCCAATGCTAGTTCGCATAACCAATCAGACCAATAATCTGTTGATAAAGCTCCACCAGCGTAAATAAAATTTGGACTGGCTTTAGAGTTTGGATCGTTGTTAGGTATCTTTAAATAAAACAGGGCATATTCGTTATGCAAAAATTCGTAAGCATCAGGTGATAAAACAAACTTACTGAGTCAGTGGAATTTAAGCACATTAGACGTTTTCCGACAATTCTGTAGTCGGTGATAGGTATGCAAATTCAAAAAACAGCTACACAAAAAATTCATTAAACATAAGAATAATCCAAGAATGTGTACTTACTATTCCAAACTGTAAATCCCAACTGAAATTAAACTAGACATCTTTAATTATACTTTATATTAATAAGAATTACTAAATTACAGTTTTACACACTATGAAATGGCTCTTTTGCTATGTGCAGATTTGATTCCTAACCGTGTGGATTTTAAACAAATACTATAGCATCAATAAAACGGCAATTTCATCCACAATGTACCGTTAGCTACGTAAATTTTAAGTATATTCACTATAAACATTAGAGGGCGATAAGACGACGCCATTATAAGATATGACAAAACACGTTGTAGACGTATATTTTGATGAGTACCTTAAGCATATTTAATATATTTTTGTGATTGGTATTGTCATATTCTCTAGAAATGCAGAGCAGCAAAATTACAGTATGATGTAAAGTCTACATCTGGGAGACGTCTTTTGCTGCGGAAAATTTTCAGTTTTTCGCAATGTTATTATTAATATCTTCATATTTTCACATGCAAAAAAATCATAAGCCTTAATGAAAAAATACATATAGGGTTGCCGTGGATCAAGGTGGTGGTAGTGCACAATGCTTTTACCGTGTTTGTACCTCACTCATTTAGAAATAGTCACAATCTTTCGAAAATTAAATGGTTGTAATATACTAATCTAAAGTTTGGCGTGGCAAGACTACGCTCTATTTTCACAAATGTTCTAAATGTAATATTTCTAAGAAACAATTTATCTTCATTAGGAAGTTGTGCACGAAACTTGATGGATACAAAAAATCGATTTAAATATCCTTTGGTATTCTATGGTAAATTTAAATGCTATATGTTTAGTATGGCTTTTAACTTAAATGATTCATCAAATAAAGGAACAGTTCTAAGTTTGGATGCGCAATACGCGATATATAACTTTTCATTGGTTCCTAGTCCATCTCCTACGTGGAAATTTTATTTTATTTTGAAAATCTTTAGTAGCATACTACAAAACGCTATTTAAATTGATGCAGAGGTGCGTCAGTTATCAAACATTTTTAATCACTGTGATATAAATTTTTACGAGCAGTTTAAATCTTACGAATTTTAGGATAAAGGAAAATTTGCGCTTTACCAATGCGGTCTATGCTATTTCGTATAGACATTATGCACAGGAATGATAAAGAGAACTCTTCAACGAAACATTTTCCGTCAGATAATGTGGTGCTGCAGTCATTCCACAACAATATATTCTAGAAAATTACAATGCTTAACTCTCAAGTCCGCTCACGTATGTAACGATAAAGAAGGCTTCAAAACTATTCAAAGTATTCACGGTCTAATTTCTCTATCTAATAATCTAGTACTCTCTTCTTCTATTGCCACTATAGCATTCACCATCCATTGTAAATTAAGTCTACAACTTCTTAATTCTTAAATCCTAATCTTCTTTACTCGGGACAAATTTCTTTAAAAAAATACAATAATTACGAATTCGCTTGATTTACTTGTGGGATCGTTTCATTTAGATGATGAAAACCATTGGTCTTCTACTTGGATTACTACTACTGCCACTGCCTTTTAAATGTAATTTGAAATAATTTTGCTAATATATTTCAATATTACTATTTTGATGCACTACTTCAATATACGTTTCAGAATAACACCAATAATTGCCACACTATGCACGAAACGATAAGCGTTAGAGTCTTTCAAGCGAACCAAGTTCTAGTGAGCGGTGGCATGTAAGTCCTAAACTGGACGAAATATTCACTTTTCCTATTATCGCAGTTCTCACATTTAGGTCTATGCCGATCTTCAGGACCACTTCAGATGGACCGAAGTTCAGTAAAAACCCTAGCTATTATATCTGTATCCTTAATCAATTTAAACAATTTAAATTTCACCCTCTAAACATACTCTATTATTAAAAAAATATTGGAACGTCATGATCTATTATGTACTAATCTTTCGATTTTTTATTTCGTAGTAATAAATTTTGTATATTTATTTGCCTCCTAATCTATGTTTTTAATACTCATGTACAGATGCTTAAAACTTGAGACCTTAGACTGGCTATCATGTAATTAATTAATAAAAAATCACCAAGTAAAGTGGGCTTAACATTTTTGAATAAAGCATACTTTTGTAAGTAAATTTGTAACTGTTAATTATGTTGTTTTCTTTCTAGATAGTCATATCCTATCACTTATGGAAATATTCAAGCTATCATTTAATCCTTATTTAGTCATTATATCTACCCTTTTTGTTCAATCTAGTTGATTTTTGTTATAGTTAATATTTTGATTGTCATTTTACTTTATTTACTTGATATAGAATTTTAAAACGGTTTAATACACCTCAAAATATTGTATGGGTTAATTACAAATAAATTCTACTAGAACTTGGTAGCTGATATTCATTTACTTATGCTTTACAGATCTGAAATAAACTAGATAATTGAAAGAATAGAAATCAACCAAATCTTGTTTTTTTAATTAATTAATTTCACTATTAAAGGATTACGTGTAATCTAGATAGGTTTTCTGCCCCACACTGGCTCAACCGTTATCCAACACCGGTGTGGTTGTGTTCTCCATATTTACACGAGCTGAATGTAAATCTTATTTGAATTTATTAGACAATGGTTATTACTGCGTTCTCATCGTCTTTATAGCATTTGTCCTAGAGAAGTAAAATTGATGTATAAGCTTAGGAATCCAGTTGTAGACAATGAGAAAATATCACAAATATGCATGCTTAACAGTTTAAAGTTGAGTGCAAAACTATTTGCTTTTTACATATTAAGTCCTATATGTCAATATATTAGAACTATTTTGTTTTATTGGTTGGGTTATCACGTAACATTTTTTTGTGCATGAATAGTATTCTCAATGTCATTAGTGAAACAGAACTGATGATTTATTTTATTCTATATTTTCTCTGTCACCTAGTATTTTTATGTGGCTATGAGGATCCTTCATATTTCAGATACTTATGAATACGAATTTACAAATAGCGTAAATACTTTAAGGGTTGATTTATATAGTATATTTCAGAGACTGATTTTACTGTTTAACTAGTAATACATAACTATTATATATTGGTCTATGTAATTTATTTTAGATATGACTACAGTAATTCCGACGGTTTTCTCATTTTTTAAGTCGTACCAGGAGAAATTCAATCAAGTCACATTTGATCAAGAAACATTTTGTAATTTTGATATTCAAGAAATAGTATCAGCTACCATTAATTATGAACAAATAGGCTTAAAACTAGCAGAAGATGTAAGTTAAAGGACTATATTTCACAAATATATGAATTCATATGAAAAGTAGCTATACATTTGGGGAAAAGTTCTTTTAAAACGGCTTTGAAAAACAAATTTAATTATCATTATGCTGTTCCATAAGATTGCACTATTTTATTTGCTACAAATACTTTCTTACAGAGGTCTGAGATCTTAAAGTTGATAAGATATATAGATTTGACTACTCTATCTGGAGATGACACAAAAGATCGTGTAGCAGCTCTCACTGATCGGGCTATTGCTCCAGTTCCTGGTGTACTAAATATTTTTGTTTTTATTCTTTTATAGTATCATATAACACAGTATTCTAATAGTAAGCATGAGGTTCTAAGGATTATTTCAGAATGATTCAATTAGTTGTGCAGCAGTTTGTGTTTATCCCCAGCGTGTTGTTGATGTAAAAACTCATCTTATCAATTGTGGAAAAAAAATGAAAATTGCTTCTGGTTAGTAAATTATTTAATTTTATGACGGTAATCTGGGAAAATACTTCGTTTTTAAGTACTTTTTTAAACAAAAATCTCCCCAAATATATCTAGTTTTAGTCGCTGCTGGATTTCCTTCTGGGCAGTATCATTTGAAGTCGAAAGTACTGGAAGTAGAGCTTGTTGTAGCAGATGGGGCCAATGAGGTTGATATTGTTATCAGTCGTGCCGCTGCCTTAGAGGAAGACTGGAAAAGTTTGTTGCTATTTAAACAAAATTTTTCAAGTATGTTAATTTTATGTGTTAATATGTCTAAGTTAAAGTCGATTGTACATAGCATTTTAAAAATTTATTTTCATTGTACTTTTTTATAGTTTTTCACTTGTTATTTATTTACTTTCTAGAAATAGCTTAATTGATAGTAATTTATATTAACTGTTTAAAAAATATTTAAAACCTAAAATTACGATCCAATTAAATATTAGATGGTGTTGGATATGATTTCATTTTGCAATGAAATTCATCAAAATACTAACTGAGTATTTTTCTATAAATTAATGTAAATATTTTTAGCTGTCTATGAAGAAGTATTTACCCTTAAAAAAGCGTGTGGAAAAGCTCATTTGAAAACTATTTTGGCTACTGGTGAACTAAAGACATTAGCAAATGTTTACAAAGCTAGTTGGGCTAGCATTCTTGCTGGTACGATTTCATATTTAGTTTATTCACAACATCACAATTTTTGACAGTTATCTTGTTTTTCGAAATCACATTGTATCTATGTGCTAGGTTCCGACTTTATCAAGACATCTACTGGTAAAGAAACTACGAATGCCACTCTTGAAGTAGCCTTTGTTATGTGTACGGCTATAAAGCGTTGGTATGACTATACTGGGAAAAAGGTAGTGTTTAATCTCACTGAGGTTAGAATTGTTCTTTCTACAGCATTGGTTTTTACAGGTTGGTTTCAAACCTGCAGGGGGTATAAAAACTCCTCAAGAGGGACTTGCTTACGTTGCGCTTGTCAAAGATGTAAGTTTCTTCTTGTTTTGGGTTGTATGCTGTCGTTCACAGTCTTAATCAAAAGTTCAAGTTTTTACAGGTGTTGGGCGATGCCTGGTTGACTCCTAATCTTTTTCGTATTGGAGCTAGTTCTTTGCTAGATAACTGTCTTAACAAGTTATAGATTTGCGTGACTGAGATGTGATCGATATTGAGTCATTAGTATTTCGTATTAATTCGGACCATTGTTATTACTGGACTATGATAACTATAAATTTCATATTGTTTGTACGTAAGTAAATTTTAGAAAATTGTACTGAAATACTATAATTATAGGTAATGTTACAAATACTTCTGTGATTTTGCCACTGTTCTAAAAGAATTAGATTTGCATATAACTATAAAGTTATTAGGTTTTTCTTTCACCGCTAATGCAAAATTCATTTGCCTTCATAGGCTTAGACCAAGATTGCAGAGCTTCACAAGTATTTTAGGTTATATTATGAAGGTGATTGAGTGTTTTATTTTTGTGATGGCAAAAGTTATATTACTGCTGTTTTAAGTGACTATTGGTAATTAGCTCAATAAATTTATTTAAATCAATCACCAGTCAAAAATAAATTATTTAATGAACAGGCATTCTGGTTTAGTATATGGTACGCGGCATGTAATTGGTATTTCTGAAGTTTCTACGTGTGTTTATTTCTAATTTATTTTTTGGATTTTGCCTATTGTGTTTCCCTATTATTTATTTAATTGCTAGATTTAGTACGATGTAATTTAATTTAAATTGGTTGTTTCGTACCGTCAGTTTTAATCCATATTTAACGTTTTACAACTCTTGGCAATATTGTTGATCGTACTAGTTATCTAACTCTAGTTACATATATTAAAATATCAGTGATCTGAAAAACGAAGTAGTAGTGGACAATTATATAGACTACCAGTAGATTGCATAAATGGTCGAAATTTATTTATTTGACTAATAAATATTACTTCTTAAATTTATTTGATAAGCCTTTTGACAAAATTTCTAATTCCGTGGTCAACCTCCCGAAATATAAAATTAAATTAATACGACTATTTAAAAATTAGTTAGGACCATTATTATCTGTAAAAGACTACATGGAAAGTGTTAAAAGTTTGCATGGTTTTCAAAGCCATGCAAATATTTTATGGAAATTAATGATTAAGATATTCTCCCTACTGACCATTTTATACATACTTGACAATATTTCTCAACATAACTATGTTTATTGCTATATATTACGAGATTAAATGTAGTGTATAACATTTTATTTTTTGTGCTATTGTTTCTGTTAGTGTTTTTAATTGGTAGATAATGTTAAGCCGTTATTTAGAAAATGAATGTAACAATACTTCATCCAGACTTAGGAATTGGTGGAGCTGAGAGATTGATTATCGATGCAGCTATAGCTTTACAGAATAAAGGTCATCGTGTGAAGGTTGTTACTAATCATTATGACCCTTCACATGCTTTTGAAGAGACGTATAATCTGGGTATGTCAAACTTGTTTCATTTGAATTTAGATTTTTAAAACTTGATCTTTTTGTGGTTTAGATATTCTAACAATCAAGTGGTTTCCTCGTTCAATATGTGGGTCAATGTGGGCTCTTTGCTCATATATTCGAATGTGCTTAGCTGCACTTTATATTTGTTTTTGTGTTCAGAGTGATGTCATTATATCAGACCAGGTAAGGTAATATCTTTATAATAATTTAAACCGTAATTGTTGAAAACTCATCTTAACTTTCAAAATTGTTTTAGTAGAGTTAACGAATAATTTCGATTTAAACGTAATAATGTATGATACATTCAAGACAAAAAGTATGTCTTTGAGGAAAACGAATGCTACCTTTTAGTATCTGTTAGTGTCTATATTTATCGCAGTTAAAGTACTAATAATAACATCAGAAAAATCTCTTGTGTGGTTTCCATCTGCGTATGATCTAATGTTTTGTGCAAAATCTTAGATTTAGGATCTTGCTTACAACTACTTTAGTTTAGCTGGTTTGTTCTTTAGGTTGTTTTAAAGTTATGTTTAGTTTTAGATGATTAAGTAAATATTTTGAGTCTATTGAGGCTGAAATATTTCAATAATTTTGATAACCAATAGTGTACTATTTATGTGTCGGCAAGTCTCATCGTTTTTCGTCTTTTCTCTGCTGCTCGCCTTGTCTTCTACTGTCATTTTCCGGACATGTTGTTAACCGATCGAACAACGGTGGTCAAATCATTCTACCGGTGAGCAAAATAAACTTAGGCTTGTTTAATAGTGCCAGTATAAGTTATCAATTGTGTTATTAATTCTAGTTTTTTCCTCGATTCAGTGGAAGAATTTTCTATCGGTCTTGCTCACGTAATTTGTGTGAACAGTCTTTTTACTGCATCTGTAATTAGAAATACATTTAAATCAGTGGAGTCTCGCGATCTTAAAGGTAAAATAGCTATAAGTAATCTAATAATTATGTTGTTTGTATACATACTATAATCACACCGATTTTTGAGGCGTAATTTTACAATGGCAATAGTGCATATGTTACGTTATAGAGGAAATTAGAAATCACTTGGAAAAATATGTCGAATTTTTCAGTCGTCTACCCATCATTAAACACTACATTTTTTGATAATGTAGGAAACTGTAGTTTTAATGGAATTCCTTCCGATGCTGAACATATTTTTATGTCACTTAATCGATATGAGGTTAAGAAGAATATAACATTAGCCTTGGATTCATTTGGTGATTTTTAAGTTTTTGCATGGTGCCCTGTTATTATCTACTATTATATTACTTTTTCTGTGGAGCACTTATTATATATAACTAAATACACATAATTTTATTGATTTTATTGCATTAATATTACCTTCAGCACTTCTGAAATCTCATCTTTCAACTGAAGAATTCAAAAAGTGTTACTTGGTGATTGCTGGTGGTTATGATAAGAGGAATGTCGAAAATATTTCATATTATAATGAACTTGTAAAGTATGCTGAAGTAATAGATATTCCCCGTGATCAACTCATCTTTATTAAATCGCCTTGTGGGTTTTTCATCGTTATATCATTAGCATTTCCTATACTTCCATTTGTTTGTATTTGACACTACACTTAGTATCCGTATAGATCTGAAAAAAACAAATTAATTATATGATTTCAAATACAGTGTGGAATAGAAACGTACTTTTGGTCCACTATTTTTTTTATAGTTCGATTAATTTCTATACCCAAAATTGTCCAAGTTGTAGCTGATCAGGTAAAAGTAGCTCTGCTTCGACAAAGCCGTGCTATTCTCTATACTCCACATAATGAACACTTTGGAATTATTCCACTGGAAGCAATGTATTTAGGAGTTCCAGTAATTGCTGTGAACTCAGGAGGTAAGTATTACCTCTTATTCGTTGTAAGTTATATACTGTTTATAACTAGGATTTGTCAATGTACTTAAGGTCCAAAGGAATCTGTTGCTCATGAGCAGACTGGATTTCTCGTTGATCAAAGTGCCCACGAATTTTCAAAATGTATGATAAGGCTTATACGAGAAAAAGAACTACGAGTTGCGATGGCAAAACAGGTACTAGTTAACAAATTCGTACTTTGCTTCACTCCAGGGTTTTATTTAATTATATTATCCAGGGTCCTAAACGAGTCTGTCAATTGTTCGGTTTTGATTCATTTGCCAATAGTCTCGATGGAATTATTAAAGGAGAACTAACTGAATAAGTGGTACCCCATTTCATCACTTAATTTGTCATCGAATACATTTAAGAATGAATACTTTATGTCGAATTATTGCATCCATTATGTAATTAATACATTAAGTGAAATTTAATACATACATCACTCAGACCAGCCCATATTTGCACTCAAAATGTTTGTAGTTCGTAATGTCTACGCCAATAACGTGAGCTATGTGATTGATTAGTTGAATAAATGACACCAATAAGTATTATATAAACGTCACAAAGGACATTTTGTCTGCAAATGCGTTTCAACACCCTTCGAGTCGCTTAAGATTTTTAAATTTAAAAATCAAAATTGGCGCTAATTTAATGGGCGGGAATATTTCTGAGTAAACGATGGTTGGCATTTACTTGCTGTCAAGTTCATGGCGCGTGACTATAATTGGCTGAAAGGTCTGGCATCAAGGCAGACCCTTTCTAACATGTTAAGTGTATCGGTTATCTTGTTGAGTCTTCATTAAGTGGTCCTCAGTGTAAAGTTTGATGAATATAATATAAATGTATTTACGAATTACTGTTTGTTTAAAGTCTTTACAACTGGACATTTTAGAGTGGTAATTCTAAGATGTCGTGTTTCTTTATTTTTATGTAGTTATGATTTAACCATAAATTACCTACTACTAAGTCGCACTGAATGTATAGACTCCATGGCAACGATAGTTTGGTTGCAAGTAATATACGTTCCGATAGTGTGCTAGTATTCTAAGTGGATTCCACTAAATTTTCTGCAAATTCCACAAGAGTGATTTTATGCAATGTATCGAGCCAAGATGTCATCCGTAAGTTAGTATTTTTTAGGAATCAAAGAATACTTTATATCAGTGAACCGCAAGCAATATCATGGTTTTTTAACATTGTCTGCATCGACGTACTTTGTACTCTCAAACCTCCCTGTGGAGAATTTTGTTGTGATGTAAATCGCGCGGCATTGTGTATGATGCATTGTTTAGTAGCTGTCACTGCTTTACTTTAGGTTTTTAAATGTTTGCGAATCGCACGTTTTGGTTTCAGTGTGACACACTAACGTTCAGTTTATTTCTTTGTTTATGAATTTCATTGGCTGTAGTACAGGATGAATATTCGCTTTTCCATTTTCTAGTAGCTATTATTATTAGGCAATAATACTTCAAGAATTACGTGAGAAATGGTTGCTTATTCTGACCTTGTGTGTTCCTATTTCGCAACCTAATGCGATCACCTTGGCTGTGCTTTTTTTTTGGCAACTGCAGTTTGTTGGATTATTGTGTTTATGTCACGGCGCGTTGATTTTGCCAAAATCTGTAGCGATCGTTTTGTTAATTGTTTTTCGATGTGTATTTAACATAAATGAGGCTGTTTTGTTAGAATAGTTTTTTATATATACAGCATGAGTTGTTTCAGTTTAGCAGTTATAACATTAGGCTCTTTCTGTCAGTAATGAATTTGCGAAATGAGTAGGCGATGCCATGGATTTTTTGTGCTGGCATTTTGTTGGTGTAGTAATATTATAATTTTGTTATTTTCAAAGTCATACAAGTGGTAGATAGTGTGTTACAGATGGCAAAGGCATTTATTGGCAAACCTGCTCCTGATTTCTCGGCTAAGGCTGTGTTTGATGGCGATTTTGTTGATGTAAAATTGTCCGACTACAGAGGAAAATATGTGGTTTTATTCTTCTATCCTCTTGACTTGTAAGCAAAGCATGATTTATTACTACATTTAGAACATCTGTTTTAGTGGTATAACTGTAGTACTTTTGTACTTTTTTTCAGCACATTTGTATGCCCAACGGAGATTATTGCCTTTTCGGAGCGTTTTGAAGATTTCAAAGCCCTAAATGTGGCTGTGTTAGCTTGTTCAACTGATTCAGTTTTTTCACATTTAGCTTGGATTAATCAGGTTTTGTTATCAAATATTACGTGAGATTTTGCAACTTTGATGTATAGAAGTTAAAATGTTAGTTTTAGCCTCGCAAACACGGAGGTCTTGGTGAGATGAACATTCCCGTAATTGCGGACACAACTCACCAGATTGCAAAAGATTATGGAGTACTGAAGGAAGATGAAGGAATTGCATACAGAGGTAAAAAGAAGAGAATGACGTAGTATGCAATAACCGTTACTTTATTTTAGGTTTATTCATTATCGATTCCAATGGTATTCTCCGCCAGATCACGATTAATGACCTACCTGTTGGTCGTTCTGTTGATGAGACTATCCGTCTCATTCAGGCATTCCAATTCGTAGAGAAGGTATGAGAAATTTCGAGATCTTGGTCTAGTTGCATTAATCATTATTTAAGCATGGCGAGGTGTGTCCCGCCGGATGGACTCCTGGTAAGGACACGATCAAGCCTGGTGTAAAAGACAGCAAAGAGTATTTCAACAAGGCCCATTAGAAAGTGATAGGGGATCTATTAAATTAGATCTATATATATATATACATAAATATTTGTCTTCATACAATGTTCATGTTTCTGTTTCGATGAGTTGTATAATGAAGATTATTCGTATTCTGTTTTAAAGTACATTATTCAAGCACGCTGAATCTCTGAGACTGTTATTAAGCATGTTGAAAGTGTGCATATGTTGGTGGACCATTTTGGATTCGTCCCGGGCAGGAATTGCGCATTTGAATAAGTCGTATGCCTGTATCGATTAGATTGGCTAGTCAGTCCTATGGTTTATGTGGTGGGAGGGGCGGGTATGCGGTGACTATTTGTCTTACTGCTTTTGATTGAGTATTCGTTCGTTACTTTAGTTTTATTCACAGTATTAAAATTGAGTGATTGTCTTATGAATTGTTATCATAGAGTTCTTTCCCGTTAATATTTGGCGGTAATTTCACTGTCATGCTTGTGTTCTATATTTCATTACGTGTAATTTAGAACCTTCATGGAGGAAGAAGGGGATATTAAACTAAAAACACGCTTTCTTGGTCAAGTGAGTTTATTATACTTAGTTCATGGTTTTCTGCTATCTATAACCAAATAATTTATGTAATTTATGATACAAGTTCTTTTTTGCACAAGAACATCTCATTTTAAACTAGGAACTTTCGTAATATTTAAGGTGGTGATACTCTATGCTCATCCCCCACTCCAATTAGATGCATTTTTTTCTCTACTCAAGGATGCATGCAAACAGCCAGCGTCACAACCAATCACTGTAAAGTGGATCGACGAAGATGGTTAGTTAGAGCTTATTTTCATTGATATTCTATCTTCCAATGTAAATAGTTTCAAATGAACTTAATTTCGCCAGAATTTTAGACATTTAAAAATGCCAACACTCATTAAGGCGATCCCGTTTCGGTCGATTCTCAGCGCGAATTGGATGAGGCAGTTCGAATGCTTCAACAAAGTGGTGATGCAGAACTCAATATTCATGTGTTTCTAGGGCAGCCGGCACTTCCTGGTTTACCTTGTCATGGAGAGGATAGTCAGTTCATACGTACTTGTTATTACTACTATTCTGTTCGTGAATCGACGTACTTATTATTTAAATTTAGGATAAAATGTCGATTTTTAGAGAACGTCTATCGTCGCGGTGCTCGACGTTGGAAAAAAGTCTATTTATTTAATGGGCATAGATTCCAAGCAAAAAGATTAAATAGGTCATTTATACAGAAGTTACTTTTTTTCTAGTGTAGTATTAAATTTAGTTTTCAATTTAGAATATCCAACTATTTTATCCGAGTTCACTGTGTTTTCTATTGGTATTATTAGTGTACGTAATTTAAGACGCATCCAATGCTTCATTTGTCATGACTACATCTGGGGTATAGGGAGACAAGGCTATCGATGCGTCGACTGTAGATTATGCGTGCATAAAAAGTGCCACCGACTTGTTAGGGCACCTTGTGGTCAGGTAATTTTCTTTTTTTCTTTTTTTTTATTTATCTTCTGTAGTTCATTTTTTATGTTTAAGACCCTGCCTACTGTACAAGCACAGGTAGTTCCATCTTATACTGGGCTTGTACCATTTCGTAGCGGATTACCAAATGACGATAAATCGTCATTAGGTGGAATGGACAATGGAGGATTTCAGGAGGCTGAAATCGATACAAGTCAAGTAGTTCCTTCACTTGCACAAGTGAGAGTTTGTAGGCAAAATATTTGTTTAATAGGAGTAATTTGTTTCATTTTTGAGTTAGCTTTGCATCCCTACATAAAATTGTTACAAGGTCCTTTTGAATATTTCGCATTTTATTCCAGGATCAACAAGCGCCAACGGCTGTCAAGTGGACTGTTTCTCTAAATGACTTTAAACTGTTAACTGTTATCGGCAGAGGGTCTTATGCCAAAGTTATTCAATTTCTGTTAATATTATTCTCCCTAAAAAGTATATTTTTAATGAGGAGAATATTTCTGTTTACGTAAGGAATATTTACAGGTTGTGCAAGCAGAGCATAATCAAACGAAGCAAATCTATGCAATTAAAATAATTAAAAAACAAATGTTTACAGAGGATGAGGCGAGATTTATTTTCTAAAATATCATTTGCATTTTTGTTTAAAAAAAAGCATGTTCTGCTCATCTGGTCTTACTTCCAACAATTTATAGGATATTGACTGGGTTCAAACAGAGAAGTCAGTTTTCGAAGCTGCATCGAATTATCCATTTCTTGTTGGACTTCATTCATGCTTCCAGGTTATTTTTATTGCTATTGCTTCGGGAATAGCTAAACATGCTACTACCACTCTAGACGAGGTTAAGCTAGCTTGAGAGCATGGGGTATATTTAAATTAGACAGAAAGTCAAAACATTTAAAATAATAATTTTTATACTTCGTAACTATAGAAAGATTTATTAGATTTGCTTTTAGACAGAATCTCGTTTATTCTTTGTTATTGAATTTGTACCTGGTGGTGATCTGATGTTCCATATGCAGCGTCAACGGAAACTACCTGAGGATCATGCTAGGTAAGCTAATATTAATTAGAACTTATTGCATTATCATTGATTATCCCAGTGTTTTAAAATCGTTGTTAAGATTAATAGTTAATAGTTGTACTTAATGCTATATATTATCTGTTTATATCAAGCAAATTCAGATTTTATTCCGCTGAGATAATTCTTGCACTTCATTTTCTTCATTCCCGAGGCATAATTTATCGCGATCTTAAGCTGGACAATGTTCTAATCGATGCTGAAGGCCATATAAAATTAACTGACTATGGGATGTGTAAAGTAGGTTTCATATTTTTGAATATTTTGGGCAGTTACCATAATTATTGGGAGTCGATACTACACTAAGTGATATGGATACTGCTCCCATAAGCTATAAGTAATAATTCTAATTCGACTCCATTACGTGGTGAACTATATTTTATATTTGATACGATATGAATATATCGATAGTAAAACAGCACACATTTTTTTCATTTTGCTGTATAAGTTCTTGTTTCATGCTTTTATTGTTGCTTCTTACATGTTAGTATAAATATAGGAGAGTATCGGTCCTGGTGATGTCACTTCAACATTTTGTGGTACGCCAAATTACATTGCACCAGAAATTCTACGTGGGGAGGACTATGGTTTTAGTGTGGACTGGTGGGCCCTAGGGGTGTTGATGTAAGTCAGTTGTTGCATATTTTCTACACATATTCCATTAAGTTTGATTACTTGTCCTTTCACAGCGTCAGCTATAATCCATGGATCCAGGTATGAAATGATGGCTGGACGATCTCCATTTGACGCAGTAGGAGCACCTGGAGATCCTGATAAAAATACAGAAGACTATCTGTTTCAGGTTTTGTATGCGATCATTTTGGATCAAATATACATTATTCCTATGTTTACCAATTCTGGCTTATGAAAATAGTTTTAAGGTTATACTTGAAAGACAAATAAGGATTCCACGTAGTTTGTCAGTTAAAGCAGCGTCTGTTCTAAAGCAGTTTTTAAATAAGGTACGTAATATTTAAAGGAATTCACATTACATTTCAGACAATATATATTTAGGCTCCATCAGAGCGCCTTGGTTGTAAGCTTGATATTGATGAGTCGCTTCAAGATATGAAGGATCACCCTTTCTTCAAAAATGCTGTTGACTGGGATGCTGTCAGTTTTGTTTTATTTATATTATAGCAGTAGGATACTTTAAGCCCCAAGTTACAAAGTAAGTGCTAGTTAAATAGGTGAACAAGAATTTGCAGCTGGAGCAGAAACAGGTGGCACCTCCGTATAATCCCTCTGTGGAAAGTGATCGAGATCTACAACATTTCGATACTCAGTTTACTGATGAAGCTCCAACATTAACGCCTGACGATCTTTCAGTCATTTCCAAAATTGATCAGAGCGAGTTTGATGGATTCGAATATGTCAATCCTCTTCAGATGAGTAGAGAAGACTCAGTTTAAGTAATATACTCAAGCTTATATTCGAATACTCACACATTAGATCTTGGGTGTATTTAATAAAATGTTCTGAATATGATATGGACCTTAAGACCCTCGGGAGGAACAGAAGCGTATATTGTCATTAATTGGTGTGCAAAGCGGCATCTTAATAGTTTACATAGGCATTTTATTGCCCTTGTCTAATTACCTTTTCATATAATGCAAATTTTATTTGGTATATTACTGGACATTGCTTGATTTGCCATGTGACGAAATGATAGCTCTTGATACCGTGGTGCATATCGATGTAGTAGTTCAACACTTGATTCTATTCGATTTAATGTTGTATCGATCCTATGTGCCTAAATTTTCAATATATTAGACAATTTCACGAGTAAATATTCACTATTTATATTTTCAGAAATGTTGTAAACCAATGGTTATTTGCCTCTTGATTGGTATAATTCGGCCAGTCAAATGGTCTTTATTACGACACGATAATTCCTCGTAACTACGCGGAAATTGAATGGTATTTATTCAATTGAATTTCATGGTATTTGTATTTTAAATTACATAGGGATACTTATTTTCCTAGTTAAAAAAAGAAAATTAAAATAGATTAGAAATATCAAAGTATTAAATTTTAGTCGGGAACTTTGGAGAAAGGAGGCAATATATTCTATATTGGGAAGGCTATCTCATTATTTTAAAACTTAGAGGCAGTAATTGTTTTACTTTATAGTAGATTAATAGAATTTACCGGAGATCATTTTCATAGTTTCTTACACTCATGCAGATATTGATAACTAACGAAAAGTTATATGTAGTTTTTAATCCTCCACGCCTGTATGCGTCTATTGTATACGATGTTTATCTATCTAGTAATTAATCATTTAGTATCTACATCTCACAAATCGATAAATTGTAGACAAATAATTCGGTTAATAAACTGACGGATTAGAAGAGGTTTTCACTTTGCTTGAGGCGCGGATGTTCTCACCTAACGTGAACCGGATGGACATGTTTACAGGTCGGTGGTTGGCAGCGATTGGACGCCAATATAACAAAGTTGTGCAGTTCTATAGTGAAGGTAACATCACTAAGAGGAATGATAGCGATAATATCTGTTTACTGCGGACATGTTTGGTTCAATTATACAAATGTACGGAATACTTTGAATTTTATTTCTGGGAAGAACATACGCGTGAGGTGCTAAGACTCAACTACTGACATCAGACATGGGTTATGTGGATGAAGGTTAGTCAGTGTATGCGAAAATGTAGACGGTTGGCCTCTTGGTGGTTACCTATCGATCCGTGCTGTGCTCTCCTCTACATGTACACCCTCTCGCCGTGTCGGTCACTATTCTCTCGCGGTAGATATGTTGACTCGTCACAGCGTTTATGTCTGCGCCTCCGCTGCCGACGGCGTTTCTCGTTCGCAGTCTAGACGCGCCGCTGTCAGTCCAGACGGAAAGCGCCATGGCCACCACCGCTCATGCTGCGGTGGATTGTGATCCTCTTCTTTTTCGTCTACCAGACTTCCCTTCGGGTAAGGTTTCGTTAATAATACAACTTCATCTCTATGAATAGACGCATATTTTAGTGGTAGAATTATTGTTAGACTATATATATATATATCATCGCAATATTTGCTCTGTGTATTCTGAGATAACATAATTATATAAATATAACTTGTTTATGATACATTTCTGTTACAGTTATTCCGATTAAGCCAAGTCCGGCTATGAGCCCTTCGGACGCGGAAGGTATGACTGGATGGGTGACTGTAAATGGGTTGGTCCACCAATTTAAGGTTCCACATAAGTTAATAAGAAACCCAGTAATATAATATATGCTGCAATAGTGCAATACGGTTGGATTCAACTTATGTTCCGAAGTGTGATATCACATATAACAGAGAGCAGTCTTGATATTCGTCCTAAGCCTATACATCTACAATTTGCTTATCGTTTGATATTATTATTGTCTATAAGACTGGGTTAGCTTGTGGTTAAGTGGCATATATATGTATCATTCATGACTTCTTGGGTCCTTGGAAAGTGTTAAGCTTAAGCACTTTAAAAATCTTGTCCGTATTAAAATCATTCAAATAAGTATTAGCATTGATTACAAGTTCTGGGTTCATTAATAATTTTACCCCTTCTTGAGACCTTTTGTAGACTACTGAAATTACATTATCAGTGCTGTATCGAAGTGGACGTAAAATGGGATATTATTATTGTAAACATTTATATGGGAATGTGCGTTATTTCGTATGTGTTCACATTGAATATATAAGGTAAGAAATATGCGAGCAACACCAAATCCGTACTTCGGAATGTTAGGTATGAATTATTTATAGAAGGAAAATAATATATAGAAATACAGATTTATAGGGAACGTCTACCTGCTATGGTTGTGGGTGGTGAGCCACGCATACCTATTGCCTTGCTGCATAATCGTCCACTCAACGAACATACCTACTCCGAGATTGAAAGAATGATGGGTGAATTCTTTATTTATATTAATTGATTTTTTTAGCTAACTTTTAATACCATAACTATCTAATAAATAGATATAAATTATACGTATGTTTCTATTCTATAGTACAACTGATATGCGGTATAGTAAATTGTTTCTATGGCGTACGTTCATTTTCTCTTATCCTATTCCCATTCATTAGTTGTTTAGTATGTAACAAATAGTAAAGATCTATGATTCAACTTGATCATCAATGTTTATTTTCACCACTTCGCCAGGATCTATAGTCTAGGATCCATCTGTAGTTTATCGTGTATTTGATGGGTCAGATCACTTATTTGGAAGTTTGTGGTTCTTTAAAACTACCTTCTAAGGAGGTTACTGCAATGTCTTGCGCATCAACCTACTTTGCGATATTAATCCAAGTAGCTCTTTCTTCGAATCATATACTTTTTTTCAGAAGATCTGAACATTCATAAATCATTGGCTACTCCCTGCCAGATGAACTCCCTACGACAAATGGACCCTGATGTGAATAAGATGAGTGGATTAGCCAGCTTAAATCTCGTCACCCGATCAGATGCAGAACGTATATGCGGGATCATACGGATTGAAAGCACATTGGTATCTAAGTGTGATATTGACGTGTAAGTTTTTGGACATACTTTATTGCCACTTACTATATTCTTGTTTATTTTACTCTTAATTGTAGTGATGAAGCTGAACGACTCTCAGTGGAGCACCATATGTTTGGTCGAGTTTGTGGATGGGTGTATCCATCTAGGAAGGGTGGGCGTTGTGCACGTTGTCAGACTTGCCATAAATGGTTTACTCCTCAAGACTTTGTTGCTCATTCGCACAAGGAAAACAAAGAAAATCAACGGTTGGTGACTGGTTTTCTAAGTTAACCTGACTCTCTGATAGATAAACATTACAGAACGGTGCACTGGGGATTTGATCCAGTGAATAATTGGCAGTTGATGGTACAGCTTGTACAGCCATCTGCTGAATTACCAGAACACCAGGCTCGTTGGAAGGAATTTCTAGATAACTCACCGCTTAAGAACTCTAAGGCTGTTAAAAGGACTGCAGATGATATACAGGTATGCTGGATTGAAATTTCTACTTTTTTCTTTCTTGGTATATTGTTAGTATTCCACAAAAGGGAGTTACATTATTAAGTTCTCATGAAAGGTGTCCAAGTATATTGTTGTTCTCTTTCAAAGACAAGGTGCAATTAGTATTTTCGTTTGTATGTACTCTTATATAATTGGTATGGAGATATTCCTTTCCTTATTGCTTTAAACTCAACGCCATTCATTTCTAAAATTTAAATGTCTATGTTAAAGTTTTAGCATGTATATTCATGTCGTTTATTAGGATCTATTTTGGCTCTTATTACATCTATTAAATCATATATTTATTTATACTATAATCTGCTTAAGGTAAGCCAGTTATGCTTGAGTAGACTTGCCCCTCTTGATCCTGTCTTTACACTGCTCTCCGCAATCATTGTTCGCTGCATGGCAGTCTAACCACTGTTTCACATACAATTCTTTGAACAGTCATTTCTTTGGCTGATAGTTATATTTATAGGCGAGGTTTTCAATTATTAAATAAACCACGTCCTCTGTGCAATTAAATTTGTTGAGAAGCACTAGAGGATTTAAATTTGTTAGGAAGAAACCCCTGAAGGCTTTTATATTTCGATTTTACATGATTTCACTGATAAGAGGTTCTTTGCAAAAAAATTATAGCCATTTATGCCATATTTAATCAATCATTTTGCTTTTAGACCATCACCCTCGAATGGAAAGAGTATATTTGTATTTTAATTGAGTTCTATTACTGATTTGTTATGATCATTTGCTACGCGTAAACTTCATTTACATATTAAAACGTTCGCTTGCTGAAAAACCCTTTCTCAGTACAATACTTTTGTTTAAAGCACGTTTTGCCTCAGCTGTATCTCAGACACTTCCTATTCGAGTGACCAGAGTGTGGTGTGTGGTTTATCTGTATCTCGGTCATGCGGCCTGCAGCCGACATCGATCAATTGGAAGTAGCGAGGCGGCTGCGAACGAGCGAACGCGCTGATAGGCAGAGTAGGACTGGCAAGGGATCTTCTGTAACGAACAATTGCATGAATAGTAGATTTCCTAGGAACAAAGGAAGAGTTGTCTAGTGTTAACTACTTTTATTTTTTATTTGAATGGACCACCCCAATGTATATCACAGCGGAGCAATTTTGGTTATTTGGTCTTCAGTCAATTTAGGAGTTTTCACCTCTTTTACTTTAGCTTTAAAGGAAACATGTTTATTTGTAGTTTTATTTAGAACTATTTTAACTTGCATATTAATTTGCCAATGGTGCAGTTCAGCAGAAGACATGGATAAAACTAAAGGAATTTGTCTTTTCATCAAGGGATTCTATTCAAACTAAAATAAAGGCGAAACAATATCTGGAAAGGAAGGAATGTTACGTTTGTTTGAAGTCCTGGAAATCAATGATGCACATGATGTGGCCATGGCTGTAAAGGTTTCGTGACGTCTCATGTTTATGCCATTCAATTTGAAATTTGACAAGGGGAGCAAGTTTATTAATTCTCTTAATTCAGTATATAATTATGGGGAGTAATATATTTAAATAAAAATAGAGAACATATAGATATAATTCTAACTGTAATGATACTGCCAAAATAAGTTTTATCATATATACTCGTTCATGTGCCGTAAATTTGTTAAATGCAGATCATTACTATGTGTCTTAAGATGTTACATTCACTTTATATTTAGCAGTCTTATTCTTTAACTGTTGTTCTTGCCTCCAGATTTATCTCAATTGGTCTATTTATTTGATTCTTTTACGTTGACTCATAGGCATCTTCCCTCACATTATTGATATGGGCCTAAGCAGATTAGCTAACTTATATAAAACTTCCCCTTCATTTTTATATGACAACTAATTCCTCACTTATTTAGATTATTTAAATTTACTACAATTGACTTGGGTATGTATATTCTCTCTTTGTTTTCTTAGAGGGTTGGCGTACGTTCCTGAATTGCACGTCTTACTGCTTATTTTTCATACAAATTAAAAACATGCCATTAGTATGTAAACATATTGACAATGGTTGGGTTTTGGTCATTACTGACGCATATTTGTAATCTTTGTTACTTTATCCTTTCCGTAATTTAAATTATGCATTAAAGTTCAATACCATCCAAGGTATACATACTATCGTTGCATTTTTGAGCGTTTTTTTTGTTCTAAGTAAGAGCTTTAATTTTCATTTAATTTCTTCTGAATGTTAATTTAATTTCTTTTAGTTGTTAATTGTTACAGAACGTGCCTGTTAAAGTGGCTCGTGAGATGGATGACGTATGCAAGGGAAGTTCAGATGTGACTCGTCCGCTGCTGGAAGCCTTCCTTAGAGAACAGTGTAGTCGATTATTTGGACTTCCTCAAGCTGCTGCATCTCTGGCTGAACTACTTCATAAAGAACACTCCTTCAGGGTCAAAGTACGTTTTTAAATCTTCTTCCTTGGCTCCGTTCAGTGTTCTAATCGATTAGATGTAAGCGGCTACCCTCTTCCGTTTCATTCACAACTATTGCACGCGAAGCCCAAGCTTTTAGGCTGGATACTTTTACTTCCCTTTGTAGTATGCTAAGCACAAACTTTACAATTTGAGTGGAACAGAAACCGAATACACATTAGTGAGAAGATTGTTTTTGCAGCTAATGTTTCTGTCCACCATTAACCGTGCTTTATAATCACAGTTGTTGGTGAACTGAAATTTTGCCGGCATCAACTACTCTTATATCTTCCACTCTTTGAATTAAGAACTTGTTTTTAAATGGGGTCACGCATACATTCTGACATCACAGCTGACATGAATTTATATTACCTAGTGAAGGTGTACACCTAAAGTATTTTTGGGTCCTTAGATCTTTAGATATCTACTAAAATATCAGTCTTCCTTCTTGTACCTCATGGTCTTGTCACTTTCAATTAGTTTCTACAGAGTTCAAATATTAAATAGGCCATATACATCGATCAATACACTGTTTGTTGCAATGTTCGACGCAATGCAGACAGAACTATTGTTTTGATTGCAATTCGCGGTTGTTTTCTGGTCAGAAATAACAAACGGTCGACCACGTGTTTTTTTGACTCTTCTTTAAGTTCCTTGTCCGCGAATCACTTATTATCCATCTAGGAGAAATGTCTGGCTCTTCGTAACTCATTTTTTGAATGTGATAGATAGTCTGCTATTGTTTGTAAAGTTAATAACATAGTAAACCCGGAACGTCCATTGTTAAGTTAGATCGCCTGCATATCTATTTTTATTCTTCTCTTATATGAGCGTATGTTAATTTAGGTTAAATTATTTTTCTATAGTAAATCCTTTTATCTAGGATGTAATGTTTAATTCGCGTACTACTATCATTAATTCATGTGATATTCTGTTGCAGGCAATGGCTGATGCTGGAATAGGAGTTGTTCCTACCAATCCTGGTCCTTCAGCTTCCAGTGATCAGCCAACACCTTCAGCAACAGCATTCCAAATTCTTGCTGCTACTGTAGCAGATCCTTTTACATTTCCCACGCCTGAAGAAAATGGTCGAAGCCTTGATCAATTGCGCAACCGACTTGGTTAGTCATTTCTTAGTATGTTAATTTACACATTTTACTCAGATTAGTTATTTTTCCCTTAATTATATGACTGATTGTTCTTAAGTATTATTGGCGGAAGTAATTCATAAGTTCTTCTTTAGCCGAAGTTGAAGTCTTGTTAAATCGTGCTCCCTCTGATCCTACTGGCGAGATAAAAAATGCTATTCGAGAGTTACGGTTGATTTCTCAGCAGGTAATTAGTACTTCTATGACTTATTCAAGTTATTTAGGTATTTATTTTCAGTTTGATCCCCAAATCGCTTTATATCATCGTCTGCGGGCCTCGTATGACTATTTGTTCACTTTGTGGCGTCAAGCAACAGATCCGATAGGTAGCCTACAGGATCCTCTAATGCGCAACGTAGTTGCCTATCTTCAAGCAGACCAAGCTGTTGCTGGAGCAGTTATGGAAGCACAAGCTCAAGTGAGAGCTCAAGCACAAGTACAGGCACAAGCACAAGCTGGTGCTTTCCGTGGTCGTTTAATGATGGATTTATCACAGGTATTATATCCATTGTTTCAAATAACGGCATGATGAATGGGTATACTTAGTAGATATGCATCTTCATTCCAGCAACATCTGGCCCTAAAAGTTGCAGCTATGAATCAATACCAGTTGTCAACAGCAGGTCAGTTGGCACCCACGGCGAGTCTACCAGTGAGGGTGACTCCAATGGGACCTCCTCTGAGTGCAGATCAAGCTCTGCAGCAACAGAGGTTCATTGCAAATCAAATTGCGCAAATGCTAAGTCGTACAGCCCAGCAACCACCACTATAGAGTGACCTCTACTGTTGCATTGATTTATTCTGATCCTCACTATCTTATTCTTTTATATTAGTTGCTTGCTTTAGCTGTTCTATGAGTGTTATTTTGTCGTAGCAATTGCGGTGTTGTCTCTTTGTTGCTCCATTACGGGAATTGTTCTAGAGTGTTTCTAGTGACAGTCCTTCACTGCCGGTGTGCACAGTATTTATCACCGAGGGAGTCCGGTGGTCCTTGGCTGGTAGGGTTTTCTCCCTATTGCACTAGCTAATCACATTGTATCATTGTTTATTATTCTCTTGGTTGTATTTATCTTTCTGTTGCACATTATAATTGTAACAGTAAGTAGTTACCGGTTGTATTATGTTTCGGTTACTTGTGGTTTCTAGCGGGTTCCCGTATAAGCTGGATCAACTGATGATACGGTAGTTCGCATGCAATATTGCGGTTTGGCAGTTATATATCAAACAATGCTCTAATTTCACATAACATGTTCTGATTTCTGCTTGGCACGAGCTTACTCCGTAGATTCTAACCTAAGAAATACAATGGTGGCCCATTTCCGTCTCTTCAATAACTACCTCATAATTTATCGTTTTATAATAAAGTATATAGTCTCACACAATTCTTTATGTGGAGTAGCTGCTTAGCAGCCTAGTATTCTTTTGTAGTGGGAACATCTAGAAGCGGCGAACATGTACGCATGTATATATTATATATATATATTGTCTATGCGTACGATTATTGCACTGCATTAACCGTACGTGTCATCCCTTATTTGTTTCTATTTTTAGATTGGCATCTATACGAGAAATAAATATTACCTACTATGGTGTATCACTTAGTAACCAGTGATAAGAAAGATTACTAGGTTCTTACGAGCGTTGGATACCGTTCGCCCAATAATGACATAGTAACATAACTGTCAGAACAGTATTATTCATAAAAATTCGATTATACAACTAGTTGCAAAACAATCAGCATTTTTATACATCTGCAACCTAAGAAACTCCGCCCGTAGAAGAGTATATATATTTTACAAAATCCATTAGTAGGGATAGTAGGTACATTAGTAAAATACAGTGAAAATTATAAATATTTTAAAATACAAGTTATTATATAATCTAATGGTCCCAAATATTGGCTAGTTCCAGTTTTTTTAAAATCCAACAGAATGGAACAAACTACTGATTATTGAATTTCGCTGCCAGCCTAGATCTACGCTTCCTACTCCGAGTGGTTGAATTTTGATTCATAGTAGTTATTAGTGTATCCTTTCCTATCTCTTTTTTCTGTTCGGTAATTGGCTCCATGTTGGCCACAAAATCAGATTTACGGTTATTAGAGGTAGATAGCACTCTTTGCTGCTTCTTATTTTTCTCCTTCCAACGAGGAACCGTGACCTTAATGGGATTAACGTATATTAAACCTCATATTACCCAAAATTACTAAAATTGGATGCAGTATTGTTGTAAACCAACCGTCGATGGTTTCATATCAGTGAGCTTTAAATCTTTTGCAAAAGACGACGGGACAACATTTCGTCTATTGTTATTGAGATGATGACGTCCTTGCGAGCTACGAGCTGAATCTCTTAAAGCTATATTCTCCATTTGTGAAAATGTAGCTGAATGTTCTCTTGGAGGTGATGGACGTGGATTTTGCTTAGGTACATGGGATGACCGTTGAATATTTCGTCTATCTTTCCTATCTTCACTCTGAAGAGTGTTGCGAAAATCATCTCTGCCTTTTTGTTCAAACATATGTTCTCCCATCTTCTTGTCACGCCATGACCAATGGTTAGACATAGAAGACTTGTGCGAATCAATAGACATCTCTTTGTTCACCATTGTATAGCCCACCACTTTAGTGTCATCGATTGTTTGCGGAGGTTCCGCTAGATAGTGCGCCCAGTCTGGCAACTGGAATTACTCGATCTTTGGTAGACATAAAGTACAACTAATATATATTAAGGAGTTGTTTTAAGGCATGCATTTTTACTGTTGCAGTCTTTTTTCCTTGGTCGAGCTTTAAATAGAGATGGAAGAATTATGATTGGATGAATAAAATTACCTGTTTATTAATCTTATCTTTTTTTGGTAATAAATTAGTGGCAGAAGATAGTAAGTCCAACGTCGAACATCGCTCCTTCTCCTCATACTTCTAAAAAAAACCCAAGAATATACCAAACTCATTTATTTTATTGCATATATTCAACTTACTGAATCATTTGCTTGGCTTTTATTATTAGTATCTTCATATACCCTCTTCAGAATTGTATGGGGAAATGAACCAACTGCAAAAACAAGAAAGCTAATACCTTAAGTAGACATTTGAATCAAAAAATTACGTTTTTCCGTTAGAAGGACATTGTTATCCACAGTGCCAAAGGTCGGAGTTACTATACCTTTTTTATCGTTTTTTGATACCCATGAACTCGATGCGCCCGTACTTCGAACGATACACTGATTAGGATCCTGAATTATTAGTACAATTGTTATATAGACTTATGATATCTTTACATAAGTCTAAATTATCTATCTATAGAGACCTCTCTGTTAATTGGTTTCTTAATTCTCAACCCTGTGTTATTTCTGTTCCCTCTCCGTTCTCTACCGAAGGATATATTAATTAGTGATGAGATCAGTACTCGAGCTCCACTCGCTAGGTTACCCCTGAAATAATCAAAAGATCTTTTTATTTGATGCTGTTAGTCATAAAACTGTTAATTTAGGCAATCACTGATTAAAAAATTACCGTATTGTGATCCCTCCACGAAATTCCTTATCAAATAATACGTCAACTTTATCTGATAAAATACCAACAACCGTTCCCTGCAGTCCAAACGGTACCACTAAGTCCTAAAATATGAACATTTGCAACATCTAATTATAACGATTATTGCTTTATACCTGAAGAGTATATACGACTCGATCAAGTAAACGGAAATTTGCCTCGGCTTCAGGTCTTACGTTTCTGTCAATGAGAGCTGCCTATAATTAAAAAATAGTAGTAAAGATACCAATAAAAATAAAAACTAAACAAAATTATTACTCTATATAGTCGGCTGGGATTAATTGAACTTTTCTTGAATTCCATTCTTGATGGAATTTTCTTAATAGCGTTCTCGAGATGACCTAAATTCAAAGCTTTTAAAGTATACTATATAAAGTGTAGATAACTATCTATCGCTGACCCATAAAACATTTATAACTTATTCGATCCACGAATATTTCTAGCTGCATCAGTATGTACTCTCATAATAATTGGGATATATTTGAAATACGACGTACCAATTATAACTCTATCTACATACTCGGTACCTCCTTCTTGCCTTTCTGTATAGTGTGTTGGAAGTGAGCATAACCACTCAGAAAGCACAGTGATACGTTCCTACATCAGGCTATTATTGAAACTTATGAGGTTAAAAAACTGATTAATGGTAGAAAATCCACCTTTCTCGATCTTTCATTTTTCCATATGTCATCCGCATAATACATATCGTTTGCTGTGTTATTCCTTTCCAAATAAGTAAAAAGATCACGGAATCTAGAAACACTTCTAGATACCTAACGAATAAACAAACAGAAATAAATAAAGAATCTAAAATTACAAAACTAACTTATTACGGTATTCCGTAAGTAAACGAATACATAAAGAAGAATATTGCCAAAACCCATCATGCGTTCGTCGTGTATAGTCCACCACATATAAGTAATTTAATTTTTTTTTTAAATATTACAATTACCCAATATACATCCAAGTTATTGCACTTTGACAAATAAAGATTTATTAGTCCATATACTGTATTTATTTTCACTTACTTCAAGATTTCTTTTACTTAGTTTAAGTGATAGTCCGATATTGAGTCTTAGTGTGCTATTGCTTTCTTTTTCTACCTTGTCATCATCAGCCAAGAATAGGGTACCAGTTATACGCGATAAAATATGCGGACTAACTGAAGTGTAAGAGAGTTAAATATTGGTAATAAAACTTTTTTTTTCCGTATATATCTTACTTCCTGTTCTCTTTCCTGCTTCAAATACATTCATCCATGATAAACTCAGTTGGTCGTAATTCTCTATGAGTCGTCGTATATCTGGTTCACAACCAATTGCAGCCACAACCACAACCCTACCTAGAAAATATATGCATAATAATATATTTACTGATATAACTGAAAATTAACCTATTCCAGTAACTCATGCTATAACACTCACAATTAGATTTACCCGAGTTCTGGATAGTATCAACAATTGCAGGAAAACCAAACCCTTCCCATGAAGGCTCCATAACAAATACCTGGAAATATTACTATGAGGAAACCAATATTATTTGGCAAACTAGTTCGTTGTTCATTCAAACCTTGGAATTTTTTGGGTAGGCTTGTTCAACCGAAATTTCTCCCAGACACTTTCTTTGTTCGACTATTACATTCTAAACAGTTATTTTGAATTTAATTCAGTCATATTTTATCTTTCTATTCGTAATTCATGTATTAGAAAAGAATAATATATAACCGTGATAACAAGAGGTAAGAGTACAGGTACAACTGTTTCCACCCCTCCCCATTGCTTCTGTGGCCGTAAAATACCAGTATCGACTATATAAGTGACTCCAAGAAACGGTCGAACAAAAGCAATAGCCAATGATGGTGAATTGACTTCAATAGCAAATCGGCTCAGCTGACTTAAAGATGTACATCAAAATCAACTATAAAAGACATCAATAGTTGAGGTGAAATTATATTTTACCTTTCTTTTTGTTCCTGTAGCATCTTGCGAATAAACAATATTTCAGCGGAAGTCATTTCAATCATTGTCACTTTACCATTCTTTAGTTCATACTTCTTATCCGGACCCCAAATGGAATCCACTTTTCCCATCTAAACATAGACATATTTCGAAACAGATTTTTTAAAAACTGGATGTGGCTAACCAAATTATAAAACAATGATTTAAAAACCATAGTGAGAAAAGTAGTAAGCACTAAGAAATAAGCAAAAATAAATAATTCATGAACAATTAATATAACGTAGTCACGTTACCTTTAGAAATGGCCAATTGATACACACTTCTTTGCCTATCAAATCGAAGGCGATCTCAAGAAGATCCTATAGAAAATAATGTTTAAAAAAACAAGAATTAGTCAGTTTTGAGAAATATTATACATCCACATACGTACCTTTTTGTATTCTTCTCTCTCATTTACAGTTAAGACCATTGACGGTTTCCTAGTTGGTTGTTGGAATACTTTTGCACTCACCTATACAAAATTATTACACTAAAATAAAAGTGGAATATAAAACAATAAAATACCTCTTTAAGATGTCCGGAGTGAGGAAGATGTTTCATAGTTGGAAAGCCTGGGAAATATACATCCAATTTAACATTCGGTAAAAGACCCCATACGATACCATTCTCAGCAATACGAAATTTGTCCACCGGTAACAGAGATCGCCTGGAATTCCTCTCAAGTATAACAAATATATCAGTTCCATTATGCTGATAAATAATTAGTTAACTAGTCATTCATGACTTATTAGTACAAGAACAAAGTAAATATTTAAAGAACAGAAACTCTCCCCTACATCACGCTAAATAGTTCTGCATTAAAAGTAGTATAATCAATTAATATATAAGGCACATCTTTTGAGGATATCCTTTTTGGTGCATGTTAATGGTATGATTGCAATGATACGAAAATTCCATGGCTATAACTAACATTCAGAGCTTTAATTCACATTATACATCCTAATTCTATAATTCGCGATTTATACTTACGTAGCTCGTTCTCCAGTGTTTTTGGACACGTCCCAGGTAAACAACAGATGACCTCCATGGGTATTTCTACAGTTTTCTTCTTCCGTAAGCTTATTCGACTAAATATGACATATTTTTAGTATTTTCTGGAACTTTATAACAATAAGAAATATTTAGAAAAAAAGCTACAAACCAAACTACTAATTGCTTCAAGTAGTCTTCTCTCATCAATAAATGGAATAAGTACGACAGCCTCCCAATCATTCTTTTTGCCATTTAAGTCAGTTTCAAAATCAGTGGGATAAAAATCAGCAATCGGGGATTCACTATTACACATAAGGTCCTAAATAATAATGTTTAAAAATACATCCCACTATAGTTAATATTTTGCATATTCATTTATCACACTAATAAAATTGTAGTTGCTGAAGTATTGTAAACATTTAATTAATAATGTATTTACTCTAAGAGATGGAGGTAAGCACTCAGCACTTGCAGAGGGTAGCACAGCTAACAGCTGTTCAAATGGTCGGAATGGCGAACTTAGTTCAAATTCCATTCCCATATTTGTAAAGTCCACGACATCTGAGATATATGGAGCATAATGGTGTGGATAAAACCTATAAAAATCAGCATAACAAAGTAAAAAAATACAGAACACATCAAATAAGCGTTTATCATGCAACCTTAGAGAAATAAGAAATGAATTACAATGTACCAATTCCAAGAGACACATCCATGATAATAATAGTGAAGATTCCATTGTATTGCCCGCACATAACCTTCTGCTTGCTCACGTAGCTGCGTCTTAGTTATATTATTAAGTCTGACAAGAAGAATTTGTGCATCCCAAAAACTTGAAAATATTAAGAAAATTCCCAAACTTATTACAGTTAGTATAGAGCCTATAAGATTGGTTTAAAATATAGCTTACTTCATCTTTTGTTTATAATAGTCTCTTTTATGTCTTCGAAATGAATTACTGATACTCTTCGTCCAACAATTCTGCAAATTATTGAGAACAATAAGCAAACGTTTTAGTTAGTTAAAATAATGGGTTCCCACCTGAACATCATTCTCAAAGTCCTTATCGTCCATTTCCTTAAATTGTGCAAGCGATAAGGCCTCAGAAAATTCGTCTTCGATGGGATCAAAATCTTAAAAGAGAGCACTCATATTCGGTTTTAAATGAAAGTGATCCATATACGTCGCATACATAATAAGACTAAAAAAACATACTCAGTCCACTTAAAACCTCTGTTGCACTGGCCAAAATATCGGTATCCTGAATTGCTGTCATCTGCTCAATTTCTTCTTCTTCTTCTTCTTCCTCAGTACTTGCAAATGCAGCATCACTTTCAGGGGTCTCAGCTGATAGTTCCCCAGTTGAGGTGGGTGAATCAGATACATTCCAGTCTTGGAACACAATTAAATTATCCTAAAATATATTGTTAAAAGTTGGAAGGCTTAGACTCATTCATCTTAAGTAATGTCATTACGCACAAACCTCATCAACTAAGTCGGTACATACTCTACTTGATTTAGACTTCATAAAGTCCGCATCCTCCATTGATTGCAGGAAACACTTTTGATCATTTCGGGCAAAAGCTTTTAGAAATATTTCAAATCTTTTCAGGTGTAAATATCCGGCTTCATTGATATACCCTTTAAAACTTTCTATGAAATAAACTCAAATAAAAAACAATGATCTCCATTATCTATAATTTAAACCAATAACATTTGTTTATAAAAACAAGTGTATAAATTCTCGTTCCTTACCATCCAACGTTGGTAATATTTCCATATATGTCTGATAAAGTAATGGAAACGCATCATCATGAATATGTACATGTGGCAAATGCGGAATAAAATCATTTCCAATAAGAAAACCCATCAGAATCCAATCATCCACAATACGTTCCATATCGTAGGGAAAGGAAAGCTTTTCCTGTAATCCTAATAGATACTAAGATATTAGAATACAGTAGATCCAAAAACTTGCAAGAAAAGAACTAACCTTAACAGGATGAAATTCCCAAGCTAAGTACTCTCTCAACAAAGACAAATGTAGAAGATGAAAAGTTATTTCTGATGGATTATCCCTATAAAAAGCCGAAATTTAGAAACTAGATGTCTAGCTATAGTACAGCACATTCATTATACCTTTTAGCGTGTTCTCTTTTTTTGCCCTTAACTGTTCGTATTGGTCGACTGAATTTGACTTCCTCACGAAGAAGTGAGAAATGCGGCTCATGAGAACAGATTCCTAACATTAGCTGAATAGACAAAGTTTAATTCATGTATAAAAAAAATAGAAAAATCATAGAGAACAAATTTAAAAATCATAATAAGTGACAAAATCTAACAAGATCAGCGTCCAGCCCATACATGCAGTGTCGTGTATTTGGATCATAGCCATCAGCAGACCTCTCAGCTCGAATAAAATCCATAATTTTATGCTCACCCTCTCCGGGGCACTATAATTCCTAAGATTATCGTCTACCTACCTACCAATGTTTTATTAAAATAATATAAATGAGTGTTAAAATAAATGTACATCATGACCGGAGACGTATATGCGGAGTCCTTGCCAGGCTGGATCTGAGCTCACCTTGTTCTCAACCCAAATTGAGAGACGTTTATGTAATTCAGTCATGAAATATGTTCCTAGAATTATCAAGAATATACTGATATAATAACACTATTTTCTCCAGTAAATTCAATAATTAGTTAGTTAGATATCTCTAATTTCTCTACATACTGCAGATGTGGCAATTGGTTTCCAATAAATTGACTATAAACATTAGAGATTGGAACCATACTTATTTAATATGTAAAAATTATAGTACAGCATTAAAAATTTACTACAAATAAAGTTATATTTAGAGAATAATGATGACCTGGAGTTATGCAATTGGGATCAAATCGCTTTTCACTAGGTATATCTTGTCCTTTCTTTTTTGCTCTATCAAGTTGTTCCTGAGCAGTTCTTGCTGACCTACATAAAGACGATATGCTACCATGACAACAAAACTTTCAATGCATCTAACTATACCTATTATATTGTATTATCAAAGCTATTCAAGTAATGATTTAAATATTCTATCCATCCCACATGTTCCACCTACATAAATCGCCTAGCTCGTTGTTGATTCATCTTTGCTCGAGGAGCAACACCATCAATAGCCATGAAAAATACTTTTCGAGGACGAATGATGAGAAACAACTTCTATAAATAATGACCTTATAGTCAAACAACTGAAAAAAGTCCAAATAAGATATTTTTTAAATATGCAATTAGCCAACATCTACAAAAATTCCTAATAGTAATACAAATTTCGAAATTACTACCTCTATATATGCAAAGACATCTTCAAAAATTTGCTCTTCCGTAATTCGGAAAGTTACATCATCATCATTCGGGTGTGAACAGTTGTGAATTATTCCATTCATGTCAAGATACATATTATCAAATTCAGGAATCTAAATAATAGAAGTCAAAACTTCTTAAAACTATTACTTTTATTCACTTGTGTAGTGAACTATAAGTTTCTTTATCTTACCTGAGAATCTTTGATGACTTCACTAAGACATGGGTAACGTTCCGATATCCATCGATAAAACTTTGGCACACCCATTTTCAAACCTAAAATAGCAATTAACTTGAAGACACTAATTTTTCAGTATGCCAAAATCTATAATAATCTCAAAAAAAATTCAAGTCATTTTCATTTACTTTATTCTATACCTCATAAATGCTAAACCATCCTTACCACATTTATGATAAAGACGTATACACTAATAATACCTTCCAATAAAATAATATAAATAAAAATCTATGATTTTAGAAGCACTTGTTTATAGTAAAATGTAGTAAGATTTAAACTACCTTTATAGGAGGGAACTGAGAGTACTAGTGTATTAAATACAAATATCAAGTGAGGAATACGGATAAACCGTAGTTACAGACTTTTTGAAGTACCATTTTCACGTCACGCTAAGCACGTATTATTCTTTTATGCCTTTTTAAGTAATCATTTGGATTTTCTAGTTTATGTATATATTTAAACTATTAATAATTGAGTTTTATACTTGAATCTGGTAGAAGTTTACGTTAATAGTAACCAGAAAACGAAGAACGAAATCATTATTTAGAAATAATGATTGTATTAAAAGAAAATTGTTGATCAAAATGTGAAACTCGCTTTGTAGTCGTTGGAAAACATGCTACATTAATCTTTACTGAAAGTATCTAGTGTAATTTTTATTTCAATAGTAGGGCAAATTTGAGTGATATAAGGCTTAAATGGCACTAAACTAATAATTTTATAAGTGAGTTAAGTGAAAGATTGGTAATGATGAAGGGAAATTAAATCTAATTTACAATACTACTTATTGGTTGTATCAAGAAATGTATAAACATAACATTAGGAGCACCTAATTTGATAGTTTTATCCTTTCACTAGTTTTTGTAGTAATTAATGTACCAAACTTTAAATAAATTGACACTTCTTCTAAATATAAGTGATTAATTTTTCCTTACGAACGTAAGTACTGTGTATATTATGAACTATCCGAATAGAACACTCATAATGAGAAGAAAAATTTCATTTTAATACTGAAACACGTTAAAATGAGATGAAATGTAAGTATTCTTTTCAAAATGTCATACATTGTTATTGCGCTGATGTAATTGAAACAGTGAACACAGTTTAATAGCAGACGTTTACAAGATAGAAAAAGGCATTTACATACAGATTTAATATCGTTAATGAAATAGTCATTTGAAATTATTTTATGTATAATAGTTTACTTAGTAGTCTATTGAAACAGCACCGGCATATCACTAATAATACTTGATCTATTTATGATGAGATAATCTAAAGAATATTACAGCGGTATTACCCAAGAAAAAAAATCACTGGACATACAACAATGAATTGTATAAATACAGTTTCTTTGTCAGAAAGGGATATTAGCATCCAGGTCTTCCGCTGAAGATGAGATATTAATGATACAATTAGTTCTTTCTAAACACATCTATTATAGCTTTTCACACAGTAATGAAGAGTAGTAGTAATATTATTATGAACTAAGTAATGATTCAATACTAAACGAATTGTTAGGAGTAAGAGGAGGTGATGGCTTTAATAATGTTGCACTGAAATCAAGAGGGCTACAAGCACTGAGCAACTGTGGCATGAGTAGTAGACTAAATGGATTGATGAATAAAGAAGGATCCGGTGGAACTAATGGAGAGAGAGGCATCACTCCTTGTGGAAGTAGCCAGGGTAGTTGAGAAGGATACGATAGCTTTGTAGGAGAATTATCATCATCTCCCAAATCGTCTTTTAACTGAAAGGTACAATACAGTAAATAACTGTTGAGAAATAGATCGTGATTAGAAACAACAAGCGATAGTATGCTATTATAATGTTGGTAAAATTTATATATCCTAAAATATAGTTGTATATCGTCCATTTTATGTATTCTTACTTCCTGTCTATCTTGACTAATGTCATTCTATATGCATTACATTTTTTTCGTTTTTTATCCGGTGTCCTTCTATACAACTAATCGATTCATTACCAGCGATTCGTTTTGATTTGCTTTATCAAGGCAAATGGAGACGATTAACAGGTTTCGGCGCGAACACTTGTTTCAATATGGTATACGGTAGGTGGTCGGAAATAATAAGTTAAAGAAAGGTATTGTATAGCCTTCAATATTGCTATGAGCAGTAAATGTAAATCTAGTCATAACTAATTGATTATCTTACATATTTGTTAAAAAGTGAACAATAGGATTTAGGAGAGTGAGTTAAAATAGTGTTCAAGAAATATAAGGGGATTACCAAGCACTATTACTAATTGAGATATGATTTTAAGTACATTTGGAGAAATTATTCATAATTAAGTGCATGGAAATAACGAGTGAATTTAGCCGGAATTTTAAAAATGTGTAGTTTAGATTTCACTTAAATGAAATAAAAGTAAAATATTTCCAAACATTTTAAAAAAGAAATACAACTTTTAAATTTTGTTCTATATATTTTGTGATATAGACCAGATGCGTTTGATGCAGAGATAGAAACCGACCAATTAGAAGAAAACCCTAAATAATATACTAAGAAATCAGTAATAGGTCCTACTTTAAATCTTTTTCTTCTCCTTAAACAACTTCCATTTTCAAACATCCCTAATGCATTTGGATGCACAGCCCAATATGATCCCTGAAAACTGCATAATTAGGACATCCTTAAGAAAATATTTTTACTAGTGTACAGAGTGATCATGCTTAGTATCTTCCTAAATTATTTAATTGCTTAAATGACCATATATAAATTTATTACAGTGTGAAAAATATCACTATATATTTGTAAATTTAACTGAACTATCCTCATCATCAAGTGTTTTAGAAGTATTATAATCGTATTTTCTTCGAGAATATATTTTCTTGGAAAAATGTATCAACCCACTAGCTTACCTTTCCTGGTCTATCAGGTCTCCGTGGTATCTTTATGAAGCAATCATTGAAAGACAAGTTGTGACGCAAGGAGTTTTGCCACCTAAGAATATGTAAGATGAAAGTGATTAATCATTTTAGATACTGCGATAAACAGTTAGCGCTTACCGTTGCGTATTCTTTCTATAAAAGGGAAACTTTTCCATTATAAACTTGTAAATTTCTGTTAGTGGCAGCATCTTTTCTTCTGAGTTTTGTATCGCCATATACGTTAACCAAATATATGAATATGGTGGCTTCTTAAATGAACCAAATATTATTTTTAATGTTATTTCCAACAATGAAATTAGTGAAAGTTGGAGAGTTACTTTTAGTAAAATTACAACACTATATTTCTCCGTGGAAAATAAGTGTCGTGAACTATGACTTTAAATGGTATTCCTTTAAACTATAATAATCAAATAATATTGTAAGAAAAAAATGTAAAACAAGCCTCACGTACCTGTTCATCATAAGAATCCTTTCCTGGTCGTGGCATATTTTCTTTGAAATCGGTATGTACAAAATTTAGGTGTTAATAATCTTTACAACTCTACCACAAGAGAGGATTCAGTCATATCACAATAGGGTGTCCGCATTTCAATTCGCAAAGGGGAGGGGGCGGGGCACTTGAAAGCCGCCAATCAGGGATAAAAAGATACTGTAGGACCGCTACTCATAGTGAGGCAATCATTTAATGGGTGATATGCACGCCAAGACGATAATTCAATGTAAACAAATGAATTTTGTTAAGTTATAATCATTTTCACTTAGCTATTATTGTTCTAAAATAGGTAATCCAAGTTTATTTACCATTTTCTTTTTGTTTAGATTTTCAAATATTTGTCTCTGTCAACATCTCACATACTAATGGTAGTGGCATTCCTCCTCATCACACTCACCCCCTGCAGACCAGTTCAATTCCTCATCCATACATCGCGCTAGTCTAGTAATTAGCCGTGCGGAACCGGTATCAAAGAAAAAATTGGATATCCAAATCTTTTTTCAGATACAACTTATAAAATACCCAAATATTTAAACGACATTAAAGGTACTAAAAAAGTAGATTAATCTTGGGAAGAGGACAAATTAATAACGAAATATAGTGGAGAAGTAAGAAAATCGAAGAATAACAAGAGAACCTGTAACAAAGCGGTAATTCTCTAGAACCGACTTTGTTTGAAGCGACAACGGCACATCCAAAGAGCCGTATGCCTGTTTTTGCACCCATTTACACTTCATGTTACCAGACTTTTCGGAACCTCAAAGTCGGCAAATTACTTCGCTTCGCTGAATACCCGTTATGGGACGGTAGACATGCTGACGGCTCTCGAAAGCAGACTGTTTAACGGAAACAAAAATCTAAGAAGATTGATATGAACACTTTTATAATTATATAATTTGCAACACTTTTTTGTTTGTGTAATTACAGTTTTATTATATTTGGATAAGATTTTCAATAAATGCTAAGCATTCTACTACAGATTTTTAGTCTATAAGACCATATATTCAACCACATCCTTTTCTTTTGATGTATAAACGCTCTACATGCTCGGGAGTTCATTTACGCTGGTGTTCCCGAGGGGAATTCGCCCCAGTCAACTACCGTAACCTTGAAATGCACAAATATTAGGTCAAGTGCGATAAACATGTTAGTTAACCGAGTCATAAAGCCCCGCGGCTGATTGCCAGGCTCAAGACGGCACAATACGGCATTAGAGTCAAGTAATAGATAGCATATGGCGCAACAATTGGGGAAGCATGAATGGATAGCAGGTTGTCAGAAAGATTAATGAGAAAGAAAGGAAACGTGGAATGAGGAAAAAGCCACAGTTGAAACTATACATGAAATTGTATTCAATTCACATCTCACATGACATATTTATCTATAGTAATTAATTAATCTCTCCTCAACGCGCTTATGGCACTTCTTTTGCGACCCGTTCCAGGATTAAGTGGATCCGGATTGTCTCTGATGAAGTAAAATTAGATGTAGTTGGTTGATTTCATATTGTTTTCATGCAACTTATAAAAATTACATTATTTTAAACAAAGATAATTCTGACAATCCATAAATATTAATTATCATAATAATAAAAAACAAACTTCGTAAATTCTTTATATCCTCTTTGTAAGTTCGGAAAACCTATATCATATGCGTTGAATACACCATTAACGCCTGCGAAAGGAACGTCCCATGTAGTAGCGCCTGATACCTTGCCTAAAAATGACTTTTACATAAACATAATTTTGGAATGAAGATGTTATTTTTGTAATCCTTTAATAAGAACCTTCAGGCCAATCTACTAGCACTGTATTTGTTCCACGATAGAAAGATACACCATGGTCTCGAGGTCGATTAAATGTACGATAATTGCCTAAAATCATAAATTCCTAAAATATAACTACGATATTTGTAGATAACAGAATATCATTTAAAATGAATTAGAACCTAGCCCATCATATCCATAGAACTGTCCTCTAACAATAGGATGTGCCGACATTATTCCACTATCAGCTGGGGTATAATCAGGTAATGGTTTCCAGACGGCCCTACACTTCTGTGCCCATCTGAATAATTATAGTTCTAACATCAAAAATTAATTACCAGTTTCTTGTAATCAAGAAAGAATCATTCTGATGATTCGTTGGTTATTTTAGGGTCTATATCTTGGCAAGTATGATCATAACGGAAGGCTGCGACGTAATTAGTAGTGGGACGCGCTGATCGCTTTACGATACACACATTGTCATGTTGAATTGCCAGAGCACAGATGGCAAAAGTGCGAATGAACATTTACATTTTGACGTCTATTGACTGGATTATGAGGTCTTCGTAATTCTCTTGGCTAAATTGTTCTAAATTTGAAAAATCTTCAAGTAATCCCTTATAATAATGAGTTTAAAAATATAACTAGGGAACTACTAAATAGTTGTCAAGAAACAGATAACTATTTAATTGGGATTAGTTATACCTTTGACAGTTAGGTCCTGCCTGAGCTGGCACACCTGGGAAACAGGCGTAGTCCATGATCCATTGTAGGTGGAGGCACTCACAAGCGTTAACACAACTGTAACAAAATCAATGTTTTTATCTAGTAATAAAAATTAGGTATGGTACATATCAAAATTAGTTTTTAGATTCTACTTTTGATCTATTGCCCTAACTTTAATTTGCATCAATATTGAAACAAGATGTTTCGCTAACACTGGATCAGTTTCCTTGCAATGAGTATAACAAGTAGTAAGAGATCTTTGGGCAGCTACTGGTAACCCAGACTCCTTCCAAAAGATTAACTGACGACGTATCTAAATGTTGATAAAAACATGATTTCACATAATTATAACTGTTCCTTTATAATATATACGATTTAACAATAATGTGTGGGAAAAACAAACTGAAAATAATACAAAAGTAGAAGTTATTTGATTTCTAAACTAACATGATTCACAGATGGATATACTCTGTCTGAACAATATGTTCTGTATCGTTCGCAGATTATACGTACTTCTTCGTTGTATGTTGCGATATTTGAAGTTCGACAATAGTACCTGAGCAAAAAATAGAGGGCTTGTAAAGAACTAAATGGTGTAAATGTTAATAAGTTAATTAAACGAAATATGAAACGCCATTCGAAAATATAGCTACTCTTAATCTCTGGAAAGTTTAGACGAATCATATATTTACCATTAATTCTCAAGTTATAAAAAAAATATTCTTGAAGTGTTTGTTACTACCTGTAGTGGTTGACGAATCTTTTACATTGTTCATTTAAAGTTGTCACAGGTTTGCTATCCTTCTCGAGATCAACCAGTGAGACACGAAATGGCTCTAGCTCCGCACTTATACTTTCTGATCATAATACCTTACTTTAGGTGCATCAATCCACAAACTTTCTCAGAAATAGTGGTTATTTACTAAGATTTAACTTCTCATATATAATCATGATTCTTAAGGAACCATTATCAACAGACCCACTCTATATAGATCACGAATTAACAATAAGAAAGTGAAAATTTATTTACCAAAATTGCGGATTTGTTTGACAATATGAAAACAAACAAGTGATATAAATCAACAATAAAAAATTATTTTTCTAACAACAGTGCATTTGCACCACTAGCTAAAAATGACATACCGGGTACATCCTGTGCATAACAATTCAACAATAGTACCAATAAGGAACAGTAGAAGAACATTGAGAATACGCCTAAAACACTAGGTATGGAGGTTTACTAATCTTCCACAAGTGCTTAGGTGAAACAACCCACTAAATATCTTGCATCAATTATCTAAGAGATTAGTTTTGAGGAACAATATACGTCCTTGATCGATAAATGGTGACGCTATATCGAAATTGAAAGTGATCGGTGGGTCAGGTGAACAAAGGAAAGCGATCTCAGAAGGCGGGTTTGTTAAATGGAAGGGATCACACAATTAAAAGCAACAAAATGAGAATGAAAGAATCTATATTCCGTTTTACAAGTATAGAGACGCCGCAAATACGATATCTCTCTTGATTTTAACTCTCGCTTCTTCTAGCTTAGCCTCTAATTCCTTGTTTGCCATTGATTTCGCAGCATTAACAGTTTCCCTCAGTACTTCCTCTAGACGACGTAGACATCGAATTATTGAGCCTAAATAAAGATTAATTGAATTGAAAAAACAATTTACACCAAAGTTGTTATGGATTATTGACAATTTCCTAAGTGGACCCAGTTAGCCATTAATCAATCTCAGCACCGATATATAGTGTGGCTCAGCGGGGGGCAAGCATTTCAATGCGGTGTTCCTACTGACTGACACCCCAAACAGAAGCAGCCGACCAACAGCCTTGGAATGAGAAATACCAAAAGAGGGATTATTAAAATTCAATCAAACCCTAAAGAACAATTAGAAACAAAACATTTCTTAATACCGACGTAAAAACATACCTTCAAATATATCTGTAGTTTTCATAATTTCTCCAAATGAAGATCCCTGTACCCATTGGAAAACTACATCCATAAGACCCGGCTTGAAAGACTCGACATATTGCTCTTCATTTATATCTAGTTTGCATTCATTAGATATTTTTGCTATTTTTCTGGCATATTCCTAAAAAGTCTTCAGTAGAATTAAGCAGTATCGTATTTATAAACCCAACCTAAATAACTTTTTTTTAAAACTAAGTAAATACTTTGCCTTATACTGTGTAATCCGGAACTAAATTTTCATGATACTAATTGATAAATGCGTTATCATGTTCGTACACTGTGTCTGCATGGGTCCTCCGAAAACATAACCATTAATAAACTGAACTAGATTAATTCGCACCCTGCTGTGAATCTACCGTAGACTCCAGCGGAGCAAGTTAAAGATATATTGACCGTATTCGTACGAAAACAAAAAAGGCCGCCGCGGCAATGAGGTAGAATGCGGTCGCAGATAAAATGGATATAAATTATATGTGACCATCATGGGACAACTAAGAACAAAAACTAAATTCGGTACAAATATAATTAGATTGGGACAAATTATTAAAACATTTATAAAACCTAATATTAAAAAAAAAGACTTACGTGAAGACCTCGTAAACATCCTGACAATTCATCCGCTAGTTTTGGTGTTTTAGCATTCTCCTAAACAATTACCATTAATAAACTTTAAAAAACTGTTCTCTCTAATGATGAAGTTACCTGAAATACGAAACAAGATAGAAGTGCAGCAATTTGAGCTGGAGTGAGATCTGTAAACATTCCGCCATACAGCATTTCAGTTAGCATCAATTCATCTGAAGCTGATAGTTCGCAAGCCACGCGTCCCTGAGATAGACTATATATGAGATCATTTTTCTGGAAAAAAGACAAATATAATGGTACCTTGCAATCAATAGTGTCATCTTGTGAGCAATATTGTAACCTTCGTAATACTCTCTTCCTTTGTCCTAACTCTTCTAACTGAAGAACGGACTTAGCTTTTTTAAGTTCACTGGTCAAAGCTTTGAGTTCACGTTGTGCCTCATCCTAAAAATTATATATACACTAATCAAAATCATTGTAAAGTTGGTCAGAAAAATTGCATAATTTAAAATCAAACCAAAATAAGAGGTTCTTGCCTTTGCTAACCAAGCAGCTTTAAGCTGCTGGAAATCGCTTCTTTTCTTAAGCGGATGAGTCTCACTTCGCTTTTCCATTTCTAGCTGTTTATCTACAGAACTTCTTAACGCTGGTTCACCAATTTTCATGTCTGCTACTGGATCAAGTAATGGTACTTTATTAATGAATCGCTTCTTCACTTCCTGTAGTTCTTGTCATAAAGCAATAGTTAACTACGTCATTAAAACCATCAATGAAATAAAATAAACCTTTATCATTCTTTCAACAGATTGCTTAGCTTCGTCCGATTTCAAATTCTGTGGTAACTTGAGGCGTACTGCGCTAATTTCGTCGATACAGTCAACCGCAATCGGCACAACTTCCCAGAGTGCCTAAATAAAATACTATTATTAGCAGATATTCTCAGAATATAACAAATACATTACATGTTGTCCATCTTGTGCAGGTTTCAACTGTGCGGTATTGCTAATATCTTGTGCACTGTCATGATGAAGACCCATTAAAACCTGGAAAGAATCAAGTAGATAAAGATATGCTAGAACGAACATCCAGTAATCTGAGTTAAATTTGTTTTAAGTATCTGAAAAGTATGAAATTATGCTAGCAACTGTTTTTCAGCACATTTTAATTTTATGTACTGCTAGAAATAAATTGTAAAAGTATCGTCCCCACTTCTATAACATAAATCATTTGAGTGGCGTCGTCTGGATTAGTTTTCCGGTGAAAATTAAGAAGAACTGCCCACCCAAAATCGCGCGATCCAGCAACAATCTACATTGAAGAATTGGTAAATCTGACTAAGTACATGAATCGTGATGAGAATATGAAACTTACATGAAGTAATCGACCAGCATGAAGAAATGGAACCACATATTTTGGCATACATACTATTTTTTTAATGCTTTTTCGAAGGTTAACAATCTGAAAATTAATATTCAAGTATAATTAATTAGATAATAAAATACTATGTTATTTAAAATAAATTAATTTACTACCTGTTTTTCCATATCAAAAAGTGCAGTTAAATCCTTTTCATGATCAACAAACATGGTGTCAATCTCAACTGTTTTCTCACGAACTTCTATAACAATTATAATACTTAAATTTATCTACCATTATCTTACAATAAATCTATTTTCAGATAAAAACAAACTTCGTTCAAGATCAGGAATAGCATCGAAGTTTTGAAATTGGTAAAAACTTCTTTCGAGCATAAACTCCGGATTAACACCTTCAACTCTTAAAAGATTTAACACCATATTATATGTGAGGCGAAACTGTGAATTAAGTGGATCAGTGGCACCCTAAAAATAATATAAAAAACGGTTTTATTTATTGCTTAGAATTAAAATCAATATCTAACAGATCTTTAGTAACCTTGATTATTTGTTTAGCATCTTCACTACTCATCTTATGGTCGACCATAAGAATAACAAGACCACGATCATCTTTTCCACGACGACCTGCACGGCCTGACATCTGTATATATTCCCCTGACGAGATCCACCTACAAATACATCCACATTATCGCAGAATTAGTTATTAGAACGTTAAAAATACAAAATTAATTGAGACACCTATAATCTTTTCCATCAAATTTTCTAGCTGATGTAAACAGTACAGTTCTTGCGGGCATATTTAATCCCATTGAAAAAGTCTCGGTAGCAAATAAAGTCTAAAAAAATATAAATAATTCTGACATAAATTTGAACTGGTTTAGTCCTATCAAAAATCTGTAATAATATAATGTAATAAAAGTACCGCATACTTTAAGGAGACCTTCTCCAAACAGAATTTCTATAGTTTCTTTCAATATAGGCAGAAGACCGGAATGATGAACACCTATGCCACGCAGGAGTAGTGGGAGGATCTGAAGAAATCACGTCACTAATTTTAGCTCTTACATTAAATGAAAAATAAACAACCTGTCCAATCTGCGGCAACTTCCTGTCTTCATCAGATAATAAATCAACAGCGCTGTTATAAATTTCTTGTACAAGTTTCTTTTCGTTATCTAGGTGAATACAATATAAGCGAAATTTCTACAAGTACACATGATATACATTAATAGCAAATAATTACACTAAAAACTGCCTTAATAATTAGAATAAGAATATCCATCCGTAGTATATATGCAAATTGAAACAAATAGCAATTCTTATGTAAATCTAATCGAAATTTAATCAGTAAAAATTTTTTACTTCATAGTTGTAAGTGGTATGCTTACCATCATTAAAATCCATGTCTTTAAGAGAAATCGCAAAGGCTTCACATTCTTTACGGCTAAACGAAAATGTGATACACGGTAACATATCACGCTCCTTGATGGTTCGAATAATTTTCACCACGTTAGAATCAGCTGCAGAAAACATTTTTCTTTGCAATAACTTCAGTACCCAAAATTTTTGATTATTTCTTACTTTTCATTCCTCCTTTTCTTCCTCGTTGAATTCCACCAGCGGCTCGATCACCCATTGTAGCCAATCCACTCATTGCCTGGTTAAACTTATCCTCCCGAAACTCGCCCTTCAAAAGGCAAAAATAATTAATAAATATACTAGACAAATACTACGACACTAAAAGAAACCTTCATGTTGACAACTTCATAAAGTCCCTCGCCACCAGTAGGGAAAATAAAATGCTGCAGTGGTGTTGGACGATAATCAGTATAGACGACGTGTACAGGCTGTTTGTGAAGCCAACAAACCCATTCTATAATGATAAACAATAAATCCTATGTATTAAATACCATGATGAAACATTTACTATAGTACAAAACAATGCCCTGAAAACCATAACGTAACGTCGAAATACGTTTAAGAAAAATGGATGATGAGTAATAACATTACAAATATTATTCGTTGGCAATAATTAATAGTTCAACCCACGAGCGAATTGACGAGCATTAGGTATAGTGGCAGAAAGAAAAACATGATGTACATTATCTGGCAATAAAATAATGGTTTCCTCCCATACAACACCTCGTTCTAAAAATATACATTTTTTTTACGAATTACTAATTTATGAATAAATTATCGCAACTAGGGTAAATGGCCCAGATACCTTTATCCCTCATATAATGGATTTCATCGAAGATTACCCATCCTACTTCTCTCATAACCTCGGACCCTCGATAAAGCATTGACCGTAGGATTTCTGTGGTCATTACTAAGCATGAGGCTTCTGGATTTAATGTAACATCTCCTAAAGCACCAATCTCCTTGTGAAAATATTAAATCGTACATTTTTTTAACATATTAATAGCAAATAACATTAAAAGAAAAATCAAGTAGAAATTAGAATCTGCTGAAATACCAGTCATTAATCCAACATCTCCAAATTCTTCTTCAAGTTCACGAAACTTCTGATTAGAAAGAGCTTTAATAGGTGATGTATATATAACACGTTGTTTATCACGGAGACATTGGGCAATGGCGTACCTGCCAATACATATAAAACTTAAGAAAAGATTAAACAAATAACAGAGTATCAAATACTTATAAAAATTCATATTTAAGTATGAAATTATGCAGAACTAACAATGCGACAACTGTTTTTCCAGCAGATGTATGCGCAGATACCAAAACAGCCTGACTATTTTCTACACACATAATGGCCTCCTTTTGAAAGGCATCAAGCTGGAACGGATATGTTTTAGCGGGAACAGTTGCACGAGCTGTGAGAGGCATAAATTTCATATCAGGTGGCATCGCTACCTGAAATTTTAATATAAATGAAAAGTAAGTTGTAAAAAAAATGTATTAACACACCTCGTGAGTACAGTTTTCATTCTGTGTTTCAATTGTATGAACTGTTATTCGCCTATCAAATGATTCCAGTATCCGTCTCGATTCTATTTCATCGTCATCTATTTCTATTGGTTCCACTTTTGGCTCAGGTCGTATCTTAAAAAAAATTAATCTTCTTCATTAATCTAATTTATGCCTGTAAATATACCCTTTTAGCAAAAGGTTCTTCTTCTACTCCACTTGCAACCCTTTTCATTGACTCAAGTAAAGCAGCGGCCTGATTACGAGCCTCCAGTTGACGAGCTTCTTCCAACTAAAGAAAACATCGCCAATAAAGAAAGTGAATAATTAACCAATTATACTGCAGTTAGATTTACACCTGTCTCATCTTGTCTGTGCTGGAACTTGTCGGCGTATCAGCTCCATGTTTAATGTCATTTTCGTTATCAAACACATCAAACAAATCATCTTCATCCATCTTGCAGTCTACTAACGCAGGGTAAATAGAAAACTACTGTAAAAAAAGAAGAACAACCAAAATAATTTAACACAATTTTAACTAATGCATGCACCATGTGTATCATTAGTCCACTTAATTACAAAAACAATACAAAGTAGAAAAAATTATGACCTTTAAAATATGGGTAAATTAATAATATGCCATTATTCAAAATAATGTTAGATAAATTTAGTAAACATACCAACAAGTCAACACCATATATCAATAATATAATTTTCTACTGATTTAAAGGAAATGCTGGGAAATCTGCAATAGTTTTGCGTATTTCCACTAACCATTTTCTAGTTATTTTATGAATTTATGCAGTCTAGTAGTGTTCGATTATTTTGTCGATTTTATTAAAAACTTATTATGCAAGGGATATCACTACTGTCAATCAAAAGTGATACTTGGAGTCCCAAGTAATAATCTATATAACTAAATAAAGCATATTTCTTTAGTTCTGGTAATTGGTTTGAATTTAAAAATAACATTTATGAGATGCTTCCATAAACATGAAAGTTAACTGCACTTTTTTAATAGAGGAAACATCATTTTGTAATACAATTACGTTTGTCAAGAGGCCACAACTTTTGAGTTTAAACCTATATTAATAAGTTATCATTGCTATAAAACGGAGGTCATGGCATTTTCACAAAATCTTAAAATGGTTAAGGACTCTAAACTCAAATAGCATAGGAACATGAGGGTGAGAAAACGTAGAAAATACAGATGTGAAAGATAAGACGTGTAGCATTCGTATCAACGGAGTATAAAATCTTGTTTAATTGAATGTTGACTCATTTTTGCAAATTGTTAATTTAAAGCTGGTTGGGGTTCGTCAATATGGCAGAATTTAAATTGCAAATTGAACCTACTGAGAAGATTGTATTCAGTGGAAAGAAACTTGGCGAGGAGGCAGCAGCGACATTTATAAAAATTACAAATTCCCTTAAGGATCGTATATCTTACAAGGTAATGGTAAAAAACCGTTATTGTTTGCTTCACTGTGAAACAGTTGGTATTTTATCATATTCTGTTTGCTTGGTTTGTAGGTGAAGTGCACATCAAATGAAATGTTTCGAATTCGTCCTCCCGTTGGTGCTCTCAAGTCTGGTGAATCCGTGACTGTTAACGTGAGTTAAATGAAATATATTATAGTGAAACAATCTTTTTATATTTTAAAGCTCGTATTCAATGCTGGCAAGACTGTCCCCGATAGCGGGAAACACTACTTCGCCATCTATTACATCAAAGGTGCCGACGAGAAAAAGGCAGGACAAGCATTCATTTGTCCAGATAGATGCGGATCAGGAAAACATTACGGGCTGTGGATGTCTGTTGTAGGCTCCACGCGCCTTGTGGTCTGAGCACAAGGGTGACGCTGAGGGTACGAAGAGACTGTACATTGACTTTAAGAGGGACGGGAAGGCAAGTTTAGTAATTCCTGCAAATTTCGCCTATTCTCTGGCTTAAGTTGTAGCACTTCTAAATAGTTATGTTACATATAGTTTTTAGGATGAGGAGGAGAAAAAGGAGGAGAAGGAAGAAAAGAAAGATGAAAGAAAGGATGACAAAAAAGATGATAGAAAGGATGACAAAAAAGATGATAGAAAGGATGACAAAAAAGATGATAGAAAGGATGACAAAAAAGATGATAGGAAAGAAGACAAAAAAGATGATAGGAAAGAAGACAAAAAAGATGATAAGAAAGAAGACAAAAAAGAAGAAAAAAGAGATGATGACAAAAAAACGGATGAGAAGGAAGAAAAGGATGAGAAGAAAGAGGATAAAGAGGACAAGAAGGTTTCTGATTACATTCATTCTATTAATAATATATTTATAGGAATACTTACACTAACCTCACATTGTTTTGTAAACAGCATGCTTTCAGGAAGAGGATAAGAAAGATGATAAAAAATAACTACATATACGGGTTCATAACTAATATAGTATAAAGATGTTTTGTTCAAATGATAAAAATAAAAGATGAATTATAAATGAAGTTTTTTCGTCTAATAGTTGTTAATGTTACAATTCTAATAAATTTAAATGCACAAAATATTTTGTTGAGAATAGAATAAAACTAGTCTCAAGTGATATAAAATACATGGTTTTCTCTCTAGGTTCTATTAAATCTAAGCATTGCCGGATTTTTGACGCTCTTCTCCGGTTCCCTGTTTAATGTGTTGAAATCAGTATACACGGAGCTATTCATATCGATTCAGAAATTCCATTGATCGTACGCTTATCCACCTGCGTTCGCAAAGTATGGATGATTTTGACTTGGTTAGTTTATTTATCTCTGAAAACTTTTAAGCTATTGTCCAACAGTTCTCTAGAGAAAAACAAAGCCAATCCTAATCCTAGGTACATACAACCTATAATAGTAAAATTTTAGGATTCATTACAGAAAAACGAGTTAAAGAAATTATTAGTATAATTCAGGAAAAAAGAATCCCTATGATCGACATTGCCATGGAGTATAGTGAGGATGATGAGATATTCAGTTTCTATGTAAAAAAGGTATTAAATCCTATGTGATTATTATTCTATATACGCTAAAAACTATTAATCAAAAATTTTTTTTTAAAAATATCTTCACTTAGAATGTATGCAATTTAAATTTTTTTGTCTCACATTTTCATAAATTCTGCATGCAACAGTGATTTTCTTCATCTATGAAAAGTACAACTGTTATTAATGCAGAAGAAAAGTATTGAATCTTAGATGATTTTTTCAAAATCTCGGATGTGAAGCTCTCAGTTATCGACATTAACAATAAACTAGTTAATGCAATTCAAGAAAGTAGAAATTGTATATTTCCTCGAATTTTTCTGGTACAATAGAATAAATAGAGTACGTACTTATATTGCATAAGTTTAAACTTGACATTTTTAAGTATAAACGAAATCTTGCAGTACTACTTTTAAACTTCATTTATTCGTTCTAGATATCGAGAAAGATGTTTGATAAAACAGTATTTTAACCCTTGATGAGGTGAAGGTGAAACACAAGTGTAATGCTGTTACTTCTTAATGTATGTAAATCTCGTAAAACTCTACCGGAGTTCATCTACAATTGTATTTCCTTCATAAGTAAATTCCTCTATTGATGCAAATCATAACAACTAAGTTCTCCTGATTTTCCATGTGCCTTTATAGATTATTTTTTAATTTACGCATTGTTTTAAATATAGTTGAGCTTTAACTTCATAATTTAAAATTACTGTAATGGTCAGATAACGAATGTTCTTCCACTTATGTCTGTTTCTACCCGATATTCTCGTGTAGTGTTCCACGTCGTTCGAGGTCTAACCAGGAAATCATGGATCGGTCGTCCAAAAGTTATCACATGGAATGTGCGTTATTACAATACCGGTCAAAAATAGTCATTATTTATTTCAACAAGCTAATTAGACGTCAGATGGTTTTTCAGGACGTGCTCAACCATACATCGTTTTGTTACCGTACACTTGCTGTACCACGATATTCAACCACTGTATTTAACGAATTCTTCTCATGTAGAGTAGAGAAGGCATTATTTCATACAACACTTCTTAAAGTACAATTTTGTGACGTAAGCAAAGACGGAAATGAGGTTATCATTTTGCCTCCCATACTTCATTAGAATTTTATTGCTTATCGCAACATCGTTTTTTTCCGGTAATAATAACTGAATGCGACTACTGGATTGATTCCAATTTAATCAATCAATTTCGTGAATTGAAACTTCCCATGAATTTTATAAATCCGGTATAAAATTACCATTATATTTTAGAAATTTCTAGAGTGTAACTAAGTGTTTTGTTACAGGACCTAGGAGAACTAGAATTCTCCTTGACTTATTTACCAACTTCACAGCGAGTTATAACCACTCATTTTAAAGTAACAAACTTGAAAATAGATCAAAGAAGTACAGGTAGGGCAGATTAATAATAAATTTACATTGGAGTGTTACTCAATGAAAAATAATGATTGCTTAAATAAATTGTTAATAGACATCTACGTACGTACTACTCTCTTCGTAAATGAGGATTTTGAGGAAATTCATAAAACCGAGCACAAGAAACCTTTAAATGAATTTACTAGTTGTATTGTCTTCGAAAAAAAACTAGTTTTCGATCTGATGAGAAGTGACCTCAACGTTGCCACTATGGTCTTCAGTGTAGTGGAAAAAATAGGAGAAAGGTTGATTATCAGTTTATAAATAAGAGACACTTGCTTGCTAGATTTTAGTCTAATAACTTAATTTTTAATTTTATTAAGGAAACGAGTTATTGGACAGTGTGGAATTTCGTACACCTCAATTAGTCGACAGTGGAGGGACATGATTGACTCCCTAAGACGACCCATCACTGAAATACACAAACTCCATCCTGGAGTATAAAAACCAAAAAATTCAACTATTTATTCGCAATGTTCTTGACATAATTAACAGTACTTTTATGAGTAGGAAAACTAATTACTAACTAGGGTTATAAAAAATTAGTTATTATATAATATTGTATCTTTTGATATGGAAGTATCTATCAGTTTCATATCAGTTATATAAATGTATAATTCTTTGCCGCTCGGAGAATTGATGAATGTGGGTCATTCGTAGTCATTCGGTGCAAGATTTAAAAATGTTTTGCTAGTAGAAATGGCGGTTAGCTGGCTGTTGACCAGAAAAGTTATGCACAGTGTTTTGTTGTAGCTGTAAGCCGGTCCCCACTAGCAATTGTTTCGCACCCTGTTGTTTGTTCGTAGCGTGCAGGTCGTCTATAGGCCTACCCTTGACCGGTCGCGTGCTTTTCACGTGACAATTTGTCCCTCTCCGCCCGTCCAGCGTCTTCAAATACCATGCTTTCACTATGCTTTCCAAACAGCGCACTTATTTTTGTTACCAGTTTCCATGCTGTCTTTGAATCAGTAATTATGTTATCACTTCCCTTTTGTCATGTGACACTGTTTTGCTCAGTTAGTCAATGTCAAAGCGGTAAAACATGAAAATTGTTCCACTAGTCCCATGTCACTTCTCCCATCCACGATATTGTACCTACAATTTGTATTGTTCCTACCGTCTATGTTAATTTATTGATTTCTCCAACCTTATGCGTTTCATTAACCAATACTTTGTCATTCACGTGAAACATTCATTGTCACCTATATTGCGCATAGTGTATAAGCCTGTTCAAATGCAGTCCTCACTCCATAAATCATTGGTTTAATTTAATTTCACCGTATTTAATGCTCCGCATCCATTAGCTTTTCCCCAAGGAATCTCCAGTTTCGGATAACACTACCTATAACCCATAGCTGCTGCTTTCTGTCGAATTCATTAGTATCGTGCTTGGTCTTTCAAAGATTTTGTTGCTCATATTTCATTTTATATTTTAATTAGAACTTTCCATCTAACCTACAACAACGTTCCAAGTATCATACCACAACTTACAAGCCTACAAACATCTTATATATATATATATATATATATATATATATATTTATTTATTTATTTATGCTAAATAACTTAAAATTGAGATCTCGACTTATTACTAGTTGTGCACCTACATTGAAAGTATGGTCACACTTATTGTAGACGATATTATTTTATAGAATATCGAAATATTTCATCTTAACCCATCTTCACTGTCTTATATTTGCTTTTTATTTTAAAAAGTGAATCCCATTCTATTTTATTTCACAGAATGTTATCAGCTGTAGTCATCGGCCATGGAAAGCTTGCAGAAGTAATGGCAAAAATGCGTAAGTATTAACATATTCAAAAATGCAATAGCAATCTTAAATAATTAATAACTTCATTCTAACTGTAAAAAGCTAAATCTAAGCAAAAATTACAAATCATATCCATTCTTAGTTTGTTCGTCGGGAACACCTGTAGTTGTTCTTGGTGGAAAACAGAGAACACAGCAAAACATAGAAGCCATGTTGCAAGTAGAAGTAGAGGAAGCGATACCTTTCCAATTCATCGATGATCTCAGAGTAAGTTGTATCCTGACTTTTTTTTGCGTAGATTTAGTAATTACTTGCAGCATCAGCAGTCTCTTTTATCACGTCATCTCAGTAACCTAACTATTACCAATGATGTCGCTTTAATCGTTCGTGATACAAATGTCATCATTGATACTACTGAAGGCTAGTTTTTTTTTAATCCACTGCAGATAATGAGTAAACGAAAAAGGAAGATATTTTTGATGTTTATAGAACGAGATTCACCTTTGCTAAGAACAGCACGTAACTTCATTCCTTCTGCCACTGTAGTAAAGACAGGAGATATGGAAACCTCCGATTCACAGCATGTGTCTCTTCATCTCTACGATCCTATAGAGATCACTAAAATCGCACAGGTTCTTATGTATCAACTATTTAGAATTATTTTTAGTTTCTTTGTAAAAAAAATGAATACAAGGATATTAACAAATTAATGAAAACTTCATAATTTTCAAAAAGGCGGGGAATAACATAAGACTAGGTAGGGGTAGCCCTAGCTAGATAATAGGGATCAGAAGCAACAGCGGACTGTGATATCGCCGTCACTGATACCACCGTATACTGCCGCGGCTGGTCAGGCCTATCATGAAAGCGTAAGTAGGTAATTAGAGACGTAGACAATTAGGATAATTAACTTATTATTTTAAAAATACGACAAGAAACGAGAAAAATATTAGTAGTTGTGCACCTACGAGCTCCTATGATAGTATACAAGAGAACTGAGGTAGGTTCTGAGGAAGGAGGCTTATATACTCATCTTTGCCAAGATTCTCCCGCCATTTGAAGGCTTGTAGCCTCTGGTTGTTATGTGCTGCGCTGGAGGACGCCTAATTAGGACGGATAACGCCCCAATTGGAGGTTTGAATAACATGCCAGGATTCTTATGAGTGACGGGGAAAAGTGGTATGAAAGGGCAATTTTCCCATTCCAAGGCCAATGGCCTGGGGAATTCTAGCTAAAGATTACGATAATTATCAGTGAAACATTATTTTTACACCTATTATTATCACGGGGAAAAATTTCATTCATCCGATTTATCGAACCATATTTTACAAGGCAAATACGCTCGCAAAATTAATTCAATAATTAAGTGAAGAACAAAACCCCTTTTTGAAATAATATTATCTTATTGGATTTATTACACAACCAATAAAACTGTTTAATGATTAGCAAAACCTAAATAATGGAATTATGTCTTTTTTTATTAATTTTTTTGACTGAAAACTTCATGACATTCCTCCTAGATTCGCTCTTCTTCTTCCATCGACCCATCCTGGCTTGTCCGAACCCGTGGAATTCTACAACAATTGGGAATTGTTGAAGTCAACAGCGAACAAGGAGATAATGCTGATAGGTAGAGTCATTTTTCTAAAAATAAGGGGTTTATTTTGGAGACAGTTACTAATAGTACACCTTTAATCTTTACTTGTTGTTGCAAACGTGCTTGATTTTTCTATAATTCTTTATTTATATTGAGTGGTAGCATACTAGCGCATAAGTTGAATCAAGGAGATGGCTAGAATCTCGCGATTTTCTTTTAAGTGGATATATCAACATATTTATAATAGGATTTAATGTTTCATTTTCGGCTTAGAGCAAGATAAAAAGTAGTAGAATGATAAGCTATTTAATGATTCTGTTTCAAAGTACTAAGGTTCTACATTTCGGTGTGACGAAATATATCATAAAATAATGTATTAAAATAAAACTTTAAGATATTTTAGGATGCTTAGTGATTGGCGTGCACATGCGGGATCGACACCTTCTCTGGAAGAAATGTTAGCTACAGTAATTCCAGGACGTCAGATAATTGACCATAATCACCACATTATGCATTAGCTGTGCTCGTACGGAAAAACGCCTTGCTAGAGATTGAAATGACTTCAATGTGTTCTAGTAACATCAGCAATTGGTTGACTTCAGTGTCTCAATAAGCTAATACTGAGTCGTATTGCGTCTCTCGATGCTGTATCATTATAATCAGAAACTTACTATTGTATTTTTGTATATATTTTTATATCCTTAAATTAAATAAATGTTTGGTTTTAGAGTGCTAGCGTATAGAGATTTACTTTCCCACTCAGTTCTTGTAGTCGTCGGATTATTAATATATACAGTGCAAATGCGCCAATTCTTAAAATTGTTGGTTTATCCTCAATTATTTATAAATTCCATTAAAATATTAAAGAACCAAAAATGAGGATCCCGAGAATTTGTGAGTACCATTTTTTCCACCAACTACCGTTTAAAAATACGGTTCTAATAACTTGTTAACTGTAGAAAAAACTGAAACGTTTAAAGCTGGTCGCTTGTATAAGACATTCAAGTTGTTACAGATCGTTTTAAAATGGCACTAGTTCCATTGAATCCTTTTAAAAAAATCGTCATAGTTCCTAAAATGAAAGCCATGAAATGAACGTTCATTTAATGTTTTGGTTAAGGTAAATAAAAATACCGTTTGCTGGTGAAAATCAAGTAATTACATTGAGGAAAGTGAAACTAGGATTAAATGTGTGGTGAAGGATAAATTTCGTAAATATTAAAATGCAATCATTAGTTGTTTTTAAGAGCCGTGCAACGAAGATAGTACTGCATTCTTCTCGACAGTAGCATTGCTTTTGCATGCAAACGGATTTAAAAACTAGAACTGAGGTTTTCTTAATAAATCTTATAACTCCTTTACCAGACTTTTTCCGATTAGATTTTGTGAAACCATTCACTCTAATTAAAAGAATTCCGAGAAAATATCTATGGTGCCCATAATATTTTTTTATAATGGATGTATTATTTGGATATCACATTATATATATATATATATATGGTCTTTACGCTTCCCATTCATCAAAACATTTAGAACTTCTGGTTCCAGTCAAAATTATCTTAGTTTGGTACCACTCATTTTGTGGGTACTGTGATACATGCGAGATAATAGTAAACCGACTAGAACACAACTTTTGAGTTAGATGCTTATTATTTTTAAGGTTTGCAACCTTGACAATTCTACTATTCGAAATGCCATAAAGAGCAAGAAAAAAGGTTATTACTGCTCCAACTATACACAGGGAAGAAGGAAAGACTGCCGAAGGTCGAAAGAACAAGAAAACCGCGACAGAAAGTGAAACGAGATAGATCAACTCAGATCTATCATAGATAACACTTATTAAAAAGCAATTCGAGAGTGAAAGTATGAATGAATAATTAGTTAAAGAGATTTAAGTTGCGTACGATCGTTCCTCACCGTTGGACAGACGGTGATTTTTCGCAAAGTTTGGTATTCAGTGATTTAAGACATGCTTTCAAGCATTAGTTACATAAAATACCTGGGAAAGGTCTTATTTACATAAATTGAAATCCTAAAGTAGCATTGGTAGCCTGTTTTCTATAGATCGAGACGGGATATTCTAAAGAGAAACAATATTGCTAGATTAATTAATAAATTTTCAGACTTGTTAATTTCAAAAAGTATGCATATTTTTTTCAGTAGCTTCATAATATTGTTAATAGTTATGTTTACGTTTCTCCAAATACAGCAACAATAAAATATGAGTTAAAGTACTTTTCCTTCCAATCTTTGGTTATCTGGGAAGTTTTAATAAAGTTCGTGGCATTTTCCTTGTAGTGTATTTTTAACACAAGATTTCAGTAAAAGTTGAGTATAAAATGCATCAAAATCTATAAATGTTTTTATTAGCTAGCAATTTATGCTACAATTCATTTGTCTATTCATTTGAATTGAATTGAATAAATTTTAATCTTATATTTGTAGTAATAATCATAAGAGCAAGTAGTTTCCAAAAAATATTCCCCTCTAATAACTGTTTACAGAATCCTCTTTGATGGAGGGGACGAGGACGACGGATGTTTTCTCCTTCTCGATGCAACACAATACCGTTCCGCCCCCATTGTGCTGATCTGCTGGAACCGATCCAGCCGTCTCCATATAGGGGGCGGTCGTCGGCATTTGCAAGCTTGGTGTTTCAGTTTATGGCAAGATCACCCACAGAAAGCTGGCGTATTCGTTACTATTCGAGATGCAAATCTAACATCTTGATTTGATCATGGATATCTCTAGCGCATTTTAGTTGCTACAACAAACAAGCAATAATCTTTTGTAACTGTGCTTACGATTTTATACTTTTCTTTACAACGTTAAATTTTGCAGATTTTTTTAAACAGTTTACATTGATATCGATAATAATGGCTACTTTTTCGTAACATAATTCTTTAAAAACAATAGTGTGAGTAATGTTTGATCTATAAAACAGCACCAAAAGCTGTTTTTCTTTTTTACTTATCCATATCTCCTATGTAAAGTTTTCATTAGAAAACTAGCTTCTTCTACATCATAATTTTATCGAATACTCATACCGTAAGTTTACTAGTAAGGGTTTCTCTTAATCCGTTCTTTCAGCAAATGCTTCTTCTAACCATCATTTGGTTCATTGGTTACTCTCTGGCCAGTAAGCCATGTGGAGTTCTTACTACTTGTGCTGTCCAAAAATGTCTTGATCGAGGTTAGACAATCATTTTTTTCTTCCTTGTAAATCTCGTTTGGATTAATATGTTGTTATTTACGTCGTACTTTACTCAATCAATAAATAAACCCCATGTTTAGTTATGACGGAAATAGGCATCCTAATTAACTGCAATTTCCATTTTTAAATAAAATCCAATCGCATCATGGTTTAATGCAAGCTCTATACAAATAGTCAAAGCAATAAAAGTGGTTGTATGTAGTGAGCGAATGAATTCCGAGAAAGTGTAAAATACTCGGGTAGACTGGATATTGCCGCCTTCCTGATCCTTTCGGGAATCGTGTCCCTTCACTTCCACGCTATCCGTTCCAGCCCAGATGCAGAGCATCGTGCGTAGCTCCTCGCGAGAGCGGTTGTTTGGTGACCTCGTAGAAAAGTGAGTATTTTATCGTTTTCAAATACAGACAAAAATATTTTAGTTGCAGTCATAGTTGATCTTTAATTGCTTAAGAATCCTCAATAGTTTTCATCAATTATGCCTAATATGCTAATTAAATAGGTAAGTGAGAAAAAAACAAGGTATTTTATACAGATTTAAATTATTCTGTTTATTTTCATAATTTTCGGTTTGATCTGGTCTGTATAGCAGCTAAGTGTGGTAACGAATGCAGAGCTTGTAAGCAATGCCACTATGCTCTAGAGCAGATGAGTGCTTTAGCGCAAGGAGAAAAAACTTGTAAGAAACTGTATTTCTATGTTCCTAAACTTTATTTTTTAGTTATCACTTATTCTTCTAGTATTAATTGTCTAATTCAATTCTTTGAAATTAATCTTTCAGCTGGGCTATGTCCCAAATTGGAAGCATGTGTGGAAGGTTGTTTAGTATCTGATATTGCTAAGGTATAACACTTCTTAATCTAATAATCAAGCTATGAATAAAGTAGCTTTCTTCCTGGCCTGTGATGGAATTACTTGATTTAGGTTTTATCGTGTGTAGCTTCTCGTTGTAATGTGCATTGTTATGACGGAGATTGTCCCTCCTGCCGAGCCATTTCTAAGCGGATGTTTACTTTAATATGCAAAGACACCAACATGACAAACCTACCAAATGTGCAATATGAAGGTAGAATATGAAGAATTTTGTGATAAATATTCTGGTGTGAAACCAAAACCATATCAAAATTGAGCCCATATTTCATAAGTCTAGAATTGGAAAAAAACTTGAAAAAAAATCATTTTTCCGCTTCGTATATATTTTAGGTGGATATATTTTAGGCAATTGTCCCAGTCTATTCAGCGAATTGTCTGAAGAGTATGTTGCCAAGCGAAGAAGACTGGTCGTTAATTGATAGTTTTTATCTTTAATCATTTTACATATTATAGAGATATTACTTCTTAAAATTGTTTTTTATTTGTAAATATGGTCATTAATACAAAATTAATTTGAAAATTTATCGGATGAAAAGGCTTAGATGAGAGAAAAAGTAAATATTGGCAATAAGTACCTACAAATAGTTGCAAGAGAAAACATTATGATGGTAAATACAGAAAGTGTAGCAACTGACTATTTAACTGAGAAAATTACTTAGCGATGAGCACGAGTGCTGGGTCAGAAGTATAAAATATTGAAAGCGCCTGAGCTAATCGCTAAGAATTAGACACTGAGATAAAGCAATTAATTTGACAAAAAAAAAGAAAAAATATATAATCAAGCAAATTTAAGAAATGTCTTTGAAAATTATCCTATATACAAGTACAGATCAGCTTCAGATTTCGACATAGTCACCATCACTAGAGACTCTAATGGGTCTTGCTTCTAACTGGCCTACTTCTTGTCCCCACTTTAAGCGGGTCATAGGGTCTTGAAGATTGATGAACATATTTCTATAAAAATACTAGAGTTTATTTTATTTTATTTTCTTAACGTTGTTATAAAAAGTATATAGAAACTAGAATATTCATTATAAGTGCATACCTAGATCTTCCTCTGTCCTGTCTTTCTTCCCTATTTTCTAGAGACCTTAGTTCATCTTTTACTGATTCAGGTAGAATATCGAAGATATCCTCGATTTTAGTACGACGTTCCTTGTGGGAAAGGCTTTCGTTCTAAGTGTATTATATTTTTTTTTTAAATTTAAAATTTTTTTTAGAATTAAAGTGTCAAAGAGATAGGCTATCGGATAAATAGGAAATTATTTAGATTAAATAACATTAAAGAATCTTGCATCCAAAGTTTTTAAAGTTAAAGTTTAAACTCATTTATTACTACTAAATCTAAAAGGGGAATAAAGATGACTATATTTAATTGTCAAAGAATAACACTTTTCAATTTCCTGAACGAACTGTAAATAGTTTCGAAGTGTTTTCGAAGACAAACTCACTTTAAACAATGCGCGTAATTGTTGATCAGCTACTTGAGCTTCCTTGCTCATTCGAGATACAATTTCTTTGTGTACTGCTTCTCTTCTCTCCTGTTCAGCAGCAATATCCGCTTTGAACTGCATAAATGCTTCCTAAAGACAATGCCTACACTATTTCTAAGCCATTTAATACCATTTGAAAAAAAAAGAGGCATGACCAACCTGTACGACCAATGATTCATTTCTTAAAATCTCTTCTATCCTTCTATCCTTCTCAGTTCTACTCGATTTTTTGTCCATTAAGACCTTTCTTACAGCTATTTTTGATTTATCGGATGCATTTTCCAGAAAAGGAAGAAGCATTCCCTCACTTAAATCTTGAATTTATCCTGCTTATATTTTAAAGTTAGGTAATTAAGACTCACTGTTCCATAAAATAATAAATCACATCAATATTAGTTGGCCATGATTAATTTGATGGTATTATTATAATAAACAGAAATTACGACGTATCAAAATCGTTATTTTAAAAAAATACAAACCGCTGAGAAACTAAATTTTTGCTTCGTAACGATCCCCTTTCTAGTTCGGAACTTTCAGATGAAAACTGCAACAGTTTCCATTCTAATTCGATAATCTCATAATGACCTATATTATTCATTTACATATAAAATATTACGGAATCTTTTCCTATTGCTTGCTCACCTCGCCGGGCCGCATTTTTAATATCCTCATTTTAATACCATCTATTTCCCACTGTGCTAAGACCGCTGATGTCGACATTAGCAGCACAAACAATTTATTCATTCCTAAAATGGAGTGTATTTTATGATATAAGATAAAGGATATTATTAATGCTCATATATAAGTCTATAAATGTGGAGATAAATTTAATTAAGTGAAGTTATCAGATTACATCATTTAGGGAGAATGAGCAAAACGGAAAATACACTCTAGCATATTACCTAGGTAAATCAAATAGTAACGATGCATGCAAATTACAAGCTAGAAAATATTTTTTTGCCTATCTTAAAAATCTCCAATGACTATTTAATTATGCTTAGTATTTAAAAAGACTGAAATTTGATTAAATATCGAGTTACAGATATAGTAGGGTCTTTTACCTAGCAATTCGTATGCAAAAAATCACAGAAAGTGGTTGACTTATCGGTTGACAGTGTTTATATAGGCTTCACGAAAGAGGAAGGGATTTGATGGACGTTATTTTCGTGCAAACATTTACGTATCACCAGTACATAGAGGAAAAGATGGTTGGTGAAGTGAAATTTGTCGGCAGTTAGAGTCAACCTAGTCATTAATATAGTAGAATACTACGTAAACATGTCTAAACATACCTATGAATTAGTAGATATAGAACTTCCAATCAGAACTAATGCTTAGTACTCAGTACTTGTTTGCCTCTCACTCACTTTAGCAATCGTTACTAAGCAAGTTTAGGAATCCATGACAGCGGGATCTCTACAGTATAGTTTGTATGGAAAAATTGTTTGAGATATATGGTCGTTGTGTGATCTTCTACCTGTGAACATGTAGGAATATTTATTACGTATAATTTTATAACTGGAAAGACGAAACAATAAAAGCTAAGCCTGAAGAATAGTTACTAAGTTGGCTAAAACTGGTTATTTTATGGCTTTAAACAACTCTTTTAATATCAGAGCTCTAGCACATAATCAAATGAATGCATTTTGTGAGACAACAACTGTTTCCGTTAATATTATTACTAATTAAACAAAACCACGAAATAAAATACCCTCAGATTTCTAACGTATTAACAGGATAATACTGGTGACAAGAATAATAAACGAAAACTTATACACAACAAAGTAACACTTCTTTAACTAGGATCCATGCATCAATATATTTTCTAGTCCAAGATCTCTTTCTTTACAATGTCGTTTGTACAAGCTGAAATAAAGATTTACTTTAAGCAATTATTGATAACTAATAAAGTAAATCAGAACGCAAACATTTAAAACATACAATTTTTTACATCAGTAAGTTGTATACCGGATGATTCCAAGCTTTCACTACCTTTATGTCGAACTACGGTACGCTCATAAATGATATCATAGTCGACGGAGCTTAGATCGGAATCGCTATCAATTAATATGGGGGTGAGCTATAAAACTTAATTGATTTAAAAGTTAAAATACAAATATAAGTATAATATACCAATTACGTACATTAAAATTACGGGCTAGAAATCATAAAATCTTATAATTCACTTACTGAGATCTAATAATAAAAAAAATAAAAAGTTTTTCAAATAAACAAATCTTGTACAAGTGTATTATTAACCTACGTCTATCTCTTTCTCTTTGTTCATAAGTCCACATTCTTTACATAATGAAGCAGTAGGAACACAATAATTAATGGCATTACTGGCATCCTTGGATTGAATCTCAAATAATTTAAACTATGGGTACAACAATAGTTTTAATATAAATAATATCCAGTTCAAACAAAAAAAACTATATCATAAAATATCACTCGAAACCAAGTAATTTGAGTCTTCAACATTTACTATAATCTGCACTTGTCTTCTTTCGATACAATCAATTATGCTAGCTCTCTCCATAATGCAAAAATACATCGGGAAATAGTACCAAAAGTCATTACTGCATTGCCTTTATATCACATGGTTTGACTACAGTAATTCCCTTATAGTGAGCATACTACTTGAACGACAAGACTGGTTTTATTTATCAGTACCATTCAGTTATATAAAATCATTAAAATACTCACATGGACATCTACGCTTGAAGTGTTGCAGTAAATAATTTCTCTCTCTGAAGTAGCCGTTTGATTCGAATTGCACATTAGATTACCTATAATGCAAAGTTATAGTAATTAGAACAAATCTAAAAATATATAAACAAACAAAGTAAAAATGGATTAAAATATAGGATTTAATCAGTGGTGAGCTTAGCCATAATAAATAAGCACCAACCAACATTAATAAGCAAAAAATCGTTGAATTTTAAAGTTGCACATTTTAAGTCATATTAAAAATGCAATAACTCCAATTCTAAACAAGTACAAAATAAGTTAAATTATTACTCCTAAGATTTTCGCAAACCATTGTTTTCAATTGGTTGAGAGATCCTAGGTGACACTCTCTTTACTGTTTCATTTTGACACTGCTTGAGCGCCTGTGCATCCTTAGCCTGAAGAGTACATCTCTAAAAAATATCACGGTTCATAAAATACAAGTATACATACTAGTTCGCAGTTCATAGTGGAATTACACCTCGTGGTTGTTTTATAGTCAGCAGGTCTATCCCTAAAAGCGTTAATTCAAGACAATAATAAATTAAAATAAATGTACTACAAAGTAATCACATATAGGTGTGTAACATGCTAAACTTCTAATTAGTGACTAACTTCCTAATACTGGAGTATTTTGGGGTACACTGAACATTTTCTAAAGACGAATTCTGGGTTTTAGTTAATTCTTGTCCAGATTGAACAGTTTCAATTAACAGATTGCTTGTTGTTGTGGATTTCTATAACAATGGCACTTAAAATTTATAAATCATATAAATCATAAGCAACTATATACCAAACCTACACCAGTTAAATTTTCCTTGCTACCATTTTGGATGTTTATTTCTGAATCATTTCCTCCGCTATCTTTTGGACGATCATCTTCAATATTTCTGCGCTTTGAAGGAGTTTCAGAACAAACAGGTGGCTGTAATGGATCTGTTTAAGTTACGGTTAATTGTCCCAATGTTTCACATTATAGTGGTAAATATTATGAATCAATGCAACTCTAGTTATAAAGTTTTTCTCACTATATCTAGTCTACTAATAACTCAGTATGTGTTTTAGTTAGAAATTCATACATATATCTAAAGTATCATAGGAAATATTATCTAATCTTTAGTCGATTTTATTGAATTTAATAACTGTAAATAAAACACTTAATAAATTACGGAAGGAGTTTCACTAGAGTGGTGCATATGTTCAGTATCAACACCAGTTCCTGCAGATTCTTCTGGATTACTGCTAATAAAACGCTTACGCAATCTAGCAGCTTCTTCAGCTTTTTCGTTCTTAATACGGCGACTCTAAAAATGGTAAATATGACATTAAATTACTCTAACAAAGCATTACATATCCAGATGTGTACGGAGTGTTTAATGTTTCTCAATATGAATAAAGCAATTCACTATAACATTTATAAATAACTCACTGTATAACCTTGATTGGCACGAAAAGTTTGTAATGAACTGTTTACTCTAATCCACTGTTTATAACTATCCCCACCACAGAAATACTTTTGCAGTTTCCGTCTCATGTAAATCTCCTACAACAAAAATCAAATATACAGCCATTAGAAAGGTGTCCATAATTTATCTTGTAACTAAAGTTTCTAAAAAAATTATAAAATAAGAATAATACGATTTTTGGATCCTGTTCATTCAGATTTAGATGAAGTGTATTTGCGCATATCTTTAAAAACATTTCCCTGAAGAAACGTGCATCATGACCTTTACTGATGACCAATAACTCGCTCAATTCCCGTTCAGATAAGGGTTCTGTTTTAAAAAGTCAATGTATTAATGTAAAATGAAATATAAACATACTATAGACACTACCCAAATATTTAAATGAAATGCGAAAAAACAGAATGTATTCAGACCGACATTTTCAAGAGGAATACTTATTCACTTGCAGAGAAATTATAAATGAAAAAACTAACCATAGCTAAGATCTTCTGCGTCATTGACTAGGGAGTTCGACAGTGAAGACTGTAGATCCTCACTGATGCCTGTGATAACAGTAATGTTGGGCGAAAACTGCGAGAAACAACATCAATTTCTAAATTCATTCAAAAATGTTGTTCCACTAAAGAACTAATAAATTATGTTTAATACATTCAGATTACTTATGTAACTAGTGGGATCTTTCACACTTGCCTCAAAAAAATTAATATGTTGAGACATATGCGTTTTAATTATATGCCCAAAGTTATGCCATGTTTAATTCCCTAACTCAATCTGTACAACCGTTCGTATTCAATACTTCATCGTCACACTATCCAATGATTATAGAGTACATAACGAATCGTTTGAAATAGTAAGTCATTTTGTCCGTAATTTAACTAGATATGGGTTGTACTTACGGGATATAATTTAGACTATATATTCCTTCATGAGCAGATTTTTTTAAAACAAATTATACTTTAAATAATGGTTCATTAAACTAACCCTGGAATCTGAAATGTACAGAAAACTATCGTCTGAATAACTTAATATTATGTTGATTATTTAAATGTGGGATATATGGTGTAATAAAAGTAATAGAATACATAACTATAACAAAACAGTTTATCTCATGATTTATTAATAACAATTAATTAGCTAATTAATTAATCCTTTTAGAATGGCCAGATCTACATTTCTAAGATTACTAAATACTTTACTAGCTTTAGGTAGAGAAATGATAACTTCCTTAAATAAATGTATCGGTAAAATCCATTAAATCTAAAGTAACTAATAAGTTAGTTATAAACTAAAGTTGAGAGCCCACTACAAAACAGGATTATACCAGTCAGCACGAGTACATATCACAGATTGTAAAACAGAATATATGTCCAATAGTTAATTCACCTAGTCACTCAAATCTCGGTTCGACATCAGAGACTACCATGCAGAATAGGGTTGTGACATGCACCTTATTAGGTATAACATGATCAATGAATACTGGGTAAAACAGTTAAGACCGAACATGCGGGAACCAAATACTACAGCTTCAATCTTACAGAATGAGAATCATATCAAACTAAACTATGATGGAGTCGAATCCTGGCATTTCTATCATCTCAGCTATTCTGAGCACATTGTCTCTGACCTCTCCTGCCTCATTCATTATCTCCCATTTAATTTGACATCGTATTTTGCTGTCTTCGGGTACATAGCTGCTTCTAAGAGTTCCGTTCACGAAAGACTCACAAGTTTTGTAGTTCACGGAGTGCTTTTTCTTACGGCGTTGCTCTTGCACTAAAGAGGAAAGCAATGCCTGATAAACTAAAAATGCTCTTTTTACCGCTATCTCAGCTGGTCCATTTCCTAACGGGATCATGGAAGCGAATGCAGAGCATCTCATAAATCCGGACATGTGCTCCAATTCTTTAACATGTTTCAAGGGGTCTCTTGCCAGTTTAGCATTAACCCAACAAGACAAAATTGGAAATGCTTGAGAGATTCTATTCTGTGTGATTATCTTCATTCTGGGAGTACCTCCTCCAGCAGCAATGTTATTAACAATATTCGGCCTACTTCTCAAAGCTATCAGGCTTTTAACTGCCTCTCCTTTCAATGTTTTAAGAATCTTCTGGATATTATTTCCTTTCATAACTGCCAATGAAACCAAGAATAACAAATCCTCTTTATCGGTTATCTTGTTTAGAACTAATTGTGCTGTAACTCGCGGGGAGAAGCCTTGATATTCGACCATCTCATAAATTATTGGACATATATTTAAGAAATGCTGAATATCATCAGTTGTAATGAAGTCCATAACGTCAGAATGTGAGAACGTCGGTTGAGGCTATTTCGCCTTCTCTTAGCTTGTTTTGTCTTGATCCTTCTTTGTGTCCATCTTAGATAATAGTTATAATAAAGAACTGCATGTAAAAAGAAGTTTATTGTTATAAACTCATGTAATTTAGATTTAATAACTATTCTTATTGCTCTATGTGGTGATAATTATTCATATTCAATTAAGCAGTAAAAGCTGAACTTAAAATGGACAAGCATAGAAACCGAATTCAGTTCTTACAAGTCACTTCACTCCGACCATATAAACAACTGAGTGGTATTTTCTGGCATAAAATTGCTAGTTTCATTCGAAATTTTTTCTCCAAAGGCATAAATAAGAAGTATGTAAAAAATTCTCGCGAAATGGAATTAAACAATAAACAATTATTTGTAATCTCACCATTAGTAAGTGTTCTCCGACAGGAAACTGAGTGATTTGATGAACCAGAAATTTCTGGAGATATGAATCTAGCCTGCATAAAAGTCTAAACAGTAAAATAAAACAGCATATACAAAAATTCCCATGCATATGATCACATTTGATTATGTATAATTTATACATGGGCTATAACAAAAATTTTTAATTTATGTTCGCTGAAAATACCTACGTTCTCCGCATTAACAGATACTGACGGAAATGAAGAAAAATTTCGATTAGTAGGAGTTGCAAAAGATAAATTTCTATTATGCATAGATTTTTGATCCGATGGTGTGTAGGGTAAACTGCAACTAAACGGTTGTTCTACAAAAGTTAAGAATTTTTTTAGATGCTCCACCTATAACCATTAAAGTAAGTTTCTATATCTGGTATTATCACACAAAAGAATACTAAATAAACAGTAACATATATACCTATAATCTTTACAAATGGATCCTTGTCCTGTCTGTGTTCCCGCATTCATGACTTCATCATAGTCAACCTGTACACCACAATTTTGTCCAATATTAGTTTGAGTATTAACAGTAGCCATAATCAGTGAGTCCGTTTGACACGCTTTGTATCCAAGTATAACTCTCCCATCACAACCAACTGATTGCTGAGAATTCACCTAAAATCAACACAGAAGAATAATTCTAACAAAATCTAAAATATTATGCAGTATAAAAGGTTTAAAAAGTCTAGCTTCATTTTTGTGAATGAAATCTGATTAAGTACAAATAGAAAATGTCTAACTTGGCATCCACAGTGAACATATTGTTTACTTTCTGTTTGACTTTCTCTCTCACAGTACATTTTTCCTACTCCAATTAAAACATGATCAATTTTTTTGCTGAGATCTTGTACAATAGACAACGTCTGTGGACACTCAATGTGTAATAAGTCCTCTAAAATACAGTGATAAACTAAGAAGACTTCAGCTAGAATATTAGTGCCTATAGTTTATACAAACCTTTATCACTGAGAAAAGGAAGATTTTAAACAAAATAATACTTTTAACCTTCATATACTGTTTCATTTAGAACTCTACTTTCCAAAGTAGATCGTTTCTCTAATTCAAGTAGTTCCATTAGAAGTTTAACACGCACAGCTTGAGAGCGATGAGCCGAAATAAACTCTACCTAAAGTTTTAACTACATAATGAATATATAGTCAATACATTACTGACATCAAAGTAAAAGTGATAACATGTATTTTAAATTTGAACCTAATTTCCTCACTTTACATTCAATGCTCTCGCCAATAGAATTGTTTACATCCTTGTTTCGAGTTGTCAGCAGTACCATGCTTCCATATGTCCAACCATTCATACATGGACGAAGAAATACCACATGTGGACAATCAATTCGTGATAATACAGCATACGCTTTCTATAAATCGATATTCTTACTAATTATTACTTTAAATCAATACTTTTAAAGTTTACTATTAGGTAGGGATTTCTAATCTGTAAAATTAGCTGATCTAGACTCAACTATACATTGAATCTCACCGCTGAGCTCGAAACAAATAGTTTGTCTTCAGAGGTAGTAGACGAAGTGGTTGCAGCAGTAGCTGGACTTGGTACAACAGAAGAATGTATAGCATTCGAACAAGAACAAGACGCCATTACAAATAACTGTTGTAGGAAAATAAATACTGTAACGAGAAATTTCGAGTCAATAGATTAATACTTACTAATGTAAGATTAAGTCATTATTGTCAAAACATAAAATTTCGACTGCACAAATAAAAATAGCACATAGAAAAATAGAATATCTCGAAATCATCAACGCAACTTCGTAGCAAGTGGTTAATTTGAAATATATGAGAATTGTGTGAATACTCGATGTCGCTGATTACAGTGCAGAAGATGTAATACCGTTGTAAATAATTCTTATCATTTATTGTAGTTTAGACTCACAGTATCAGAAAAATTAAGGTTGTGAACATTCCTAAGTGCTACTTAACATTCGTGGAAATTACCATATTGTTTTTGAAAAAATTGAAACAAAGCGTGGTTCTGCTCATAGATGTTAGGTCATCAGTAGGAGCTGCTAACTTTTAGTTCTTTATTGATATTAGTATTGTCTGGTCGAATTGTTGAAGGCCATGTAATTCGGATGAAACTCACCCATAATTCATTATCATGATATCCACCACTCAGTGAAATATCCTACAGAATTTGCAGTAAATAATAATTTTTAATTAAATGCATTAATTAAACATAACACAAACTACACGTTAGGTGGACTTGTAAACTGGACCCATATGGTCATCTGATCACGTCGATCCTTTGTATACTTTAGTTTAGTGAGGAATTGCTACACATGGCTATATTTCTTGGATTAACATGAAGACATATGTTCACTCTTTTAAAATTATATCCCATGTATTTTTACCACTAATCGACTATGACTGGGAACTTATCCACTTCGATTTTGTTGGACCTATAAATGAGTATTTCCTTCTTATGGATGTAGTATACAACTACCATTTTAGTGCACCCACCCACCCGTTCAAAACCCGCCATCTTTTTACAGATTTTACGAACTATTTAATGAAGTGNTTTTCTCCATAAATAAGTGGTACAAACCTTAGAAAAATTTGTAAACAAAAAGGAATGGACACTCTTCCTCAAAGTGAGATTGATAAATTGCCGAAAACTTTACAAAATGAAATAAAACAAAAATTGTATGAGAGACAATTTTGCATAGAATAATCTTTATCACTACATTAATTGCTCACCATTTTGATAGTTGTTTAATTAACTTAAATTGATCGTCACTTCAATTTTTTGACAACGAATCTAGAAAAGTGGTATACATGAGGTGAATTAAATGTTTTCTGGTGTTGTTATAACTCCAGAGAAAAATGAGCAAATTTCATCTTATACAAATAAAAAGATAAAAGAAATTAAATTGTATGATGATTTTAAGCCTATTTTTGAAGAAGATGAAAGAATTTGCACCAAAGAACTAGTAAAGATGAAAAATAGCAATAAGGAATCAAATTTATTGGGGTTGATAGTATTACTGTTAGAAATACGCCAAATAATAGTCATGGAATAAACATAAAAAGTTATGAGGATTCAGAGTTAGTTCATGATCCAAATTTAAAAACATTAATTATTTTTGATGATATTATGCTTGAAAAACAAAATAAAGTCGAAAGTTATTAGTCGTGGAAGGCATAATAATATAGATTGCTTTTATATTAGTCAAAATTATATTAAATTACCAAAAAATACTATCAGAGAAAACGCAAATTTCTCCATCGTCTTTCCACAAGATCATCAAAATGTAAGTTATATTTATAGAGATCACTGTAGTGAGCCAGATAAAAAAGAAGTCATTGACCTATGTAATATTTGGAGTGATAAATAGGGCTTTGTGACAATAGACAAATGTAATGAACCTAAAGAAGAGTATGTATACTTTAAAAATGTTTATCAATCTCACTTTGAGGAAGAGTGTCCATTCCTTTTTGTTTACAAATTTTTCTAAGGTTTGTACCACTTATTTATGGAGAAAACTAGAATGAAAAAGCAGGTTTTTAGATTGGACAGATTCTGGCGCAGGTGGGTGAGGTGTGTGCTATTGAAAGTTAGACTTCATTTTGGTCATTTTAATATTCACTTCATTAAATAGTTCGTAAAATCTGTAAAAAGATGGCGGGTTTTGAACGGGTGGGTGGGTGCACTAAAATGGTAGTTGTATACTTATGGATGTGATTAAATGTCATCAAGATGTCATGTGTTTGCTACTACAACTACATTTGCAGTCCAGACTTTCAAAGCACATTATATGTAATAGCGTGTATTCAACAGAATTTAAAGGTTTTTCAAATGGTAAGGACGAATAAACCTTTGTATAAAATTTAACTTCGTTTTAAATTTTTACACATTGTACTCGCAATCGTCTGAATAATCTTCATCATCAATATTGATAGATCGTAAAAGTAGTACTTATACGAATCATTGATGATAAAATATCCTCTTTCCGCAAACCTAACTTAATAAACGTTATGAGGAATTAAACATTTCGCGTCAGAGAATATAATCGATTTTACGATTACCAGAATCTTTATAAGCAAATTTGTGGTCTTGATTTCAACAACCATTTGTCATACGTTATAAGGTAGTCCTAATATTAAAAAAAAACTGTCTGTTAATCTTTCCATTTGGCCATTAAAAAGGGAGGTATACACTACTGTTAATTATAACTGTATCCAAAACTTGCTGATTTATTTGTACCTATCAACATTACCACATTGCAACTGCTAATTAATGAAATATCGCGAAGTCGTGCTCTATCGTTATAACATTTTAGCAGTAATTTATATATTGCGAAATACATACTATAATTAGTTGAGTGCCACTTTGGTGTTTTATTGGACTATGTAATATATGGATTGTAGAATATAAATAATTTCCTTACTGGAAGTCTCACAGGGAGAACAATTGGAGTGACCCGAATTATTTTACAAAAGTTAAACACTTCAACATTGTTGTATGTAATTACGTTAACTTTGGAACTACGACATTGTCTAAAATATTTTTTTTTGGGGCGGGTATTTAATTTTTCAGTGGTTTACGTGAAGGTTGTGATATTCTAAAGGTATATTGATAAGTTCCGTTTTAGACCTATGTTATTTTCACGCTTAATATTTCAATTCTAAGATGTTTCTATCAATAGAAATGTTCATTTTTAGGTAAGTTTACTACTAATATATAATATATTTCTGGAAATGTCTTCTGAACATAAAATCCCCAATGGAGTAAAGTTTGCGTTTGGTGGTTTAGCTGGGTGAGTATTCGTATTTTATTCCAGTAACTGGAAAGAAGTTTGGATAGTATATAGAGTACTCAGAATTTAATCAAGTAGTTGTTTAAGGATGGGTGCAACACTGTTTGTTCAGCCTTTGGATCTAGTTAAGAATCGAATGCAGTTATCAGGCACTACTGGTTATGTCACTTGATATTAATTAAAGTTGTACCATTCAGTAGTTTTTTTAAACCTTATTTGGGCAAATTTACAACAGGTATTAAACATTTGTGGAGACTATGAGATAATGTTATATATCACTGTTTTGTTTTAGGAAAGAAAGAGTACCGCTCAAGCATTCATGCTCTTACTTCAATTATACGTAATGAAGGGGTTCTTGCTATTTATAATGGGTTAAGTGCTGGATTATTACGACAGGCAACTTATACAACTACCCGATTGGGTATTTACACATGGTTGTTTGAAAAATTTAGCAGGTTTGTATTTTAAAATTCTTACTTATTTATATACTTTAAAAATAAACATTGCAATGTAAAAGACGGCAGAAAATTGAAAGAAGCTATAGGGGTGATAGTGCGCCATCATTTGCAATGAAGGCATCGTTAGGGATGGCTGCTGGAGCTGCAGGGTCTTTTGTGGGGACTCCAGCTGAACTAGCACTTATCAGAATGACTGGTGGGTATAGGCCATAAAATAACATTTTATAGTTGAACGTTTTATACCATATGCGTTTGTATCTGTACTTTAATCTTTTTGATGGACATATCCACTCAGTAATCAGTGGATTTTAACCATTAAACTACTAGATTTAAAGTGCCATTTAGGTATTTAACACTACGCAAAGCAGTAATATGTGCAATAAACTACATTGTTTTAAGATCAACCACAGATTTGTATATTTATTGTTTAACTTGCTGATATTTTAATATAACAAATCTAAGTAAAACTTTATGAGGTTGGTTATTTTCTTTCTTTATAATATTCTGTATTGTTTTAATACTATTATTAATACAGGAGATGGCCGACTACCACTGGACCAGCGGCGAAACTATAAGAATGTTTTTGATGCACTTTTTCGAGTTGTAAAAGAGGAGGGTACATTATCACTGTGGAGAGTGAGTTGTAGTGAAACTGTTACTACGATTAAGAGGGTTTTTATGATATCATAGTTTAATCCTAGTTATATTATATTCAAGGTTCATTTAACACTGTACTTAACATATAGACTCTTAGTAAACTTATTTCTATAGTTTTCAAACTTAACAGATTTCCATTGTGCTCTTGCACGCAAAAGAGTGTTTTAATGAGGTGTATTTAAATATTTTAAATAAATGTGAGTTTTAGGGATGTGCTCCAACAGTAATGCGCGCTATGGTTGTAAATGCTGCACAACTTGCCACATATTCACAGGCGAAACAGCTTCTTCTAGAATCAAAATATGTCCGTGAAGGTATCAAGGATAGGATTCTCACTGTTTAAGACTCAGTAGATTTTAGTTAATTAAGTAACCTGCATGTTATATAAGTCCCACATTAAGGTGTATTCTGTCACTTCTTAGCTTCGATGTTCTCAGGATTAGCTACAACTATTGCTTCAATGCCGGTTGATATTGCTAAAACAAGGTAGTTTTTAATAAAAAATAATAGTAAAAAATTATGTACTCATTAACTTGTTTAAAACTATATTTCTAGAATCCAGTCTATGAAAACTATTGGTGGTGTTCCCGAATACAAGAATGCAGTTGATGTATGGGTCAAGGTATTCACATGATTTAATATTTGTATAATATTCACAAAAGATTAGTTATATTTTTTAAAATTGTTTAATATTATAGGTAGTCAAGAATGAAGGTGTTTTCGCACTGTGGAAAGGTTTTACACCTTATTACATGAGACTTGGACCACACACTGTCATCACTTTTATTATATTAGAACAGATGAATGCTGCCTACTTCAAATTTGTTTTGGGGGTGGATGCTAAAGGGGTTCTATAACTTCTAATTGGTAAGGTGGCAAATATTTTATGGAATAAGCAAATGCTTATGAAAGTTAGAAACTTTTTGTTTAAAAATAAGCAATTCATTGTATATATTCTGAACAAGTAAGTCGTATTAGAAGTAATTGATAAATTTATTTACATTTTAAATAAAAAACAGAAATTTCATGTTTCAAAGATTTTCTTATCATTGATTGTCAGAAATCTTACCTGCTAGTTGCCTATACATTTTGTGTCTTAGTACTTACTAATATTTTATTGTATACTATAATTCTCTATGTAAGAACATGTAGAGATATCTATGCTTAATTAAAAACTAGTGATTCATTTCCACGTAATATTTCATTATACGCGTATTTTCATGTATTCGATATATGGCAAATAAATATCTTATACTAATAGTTAATTTTAGAATAAAAGCTAATGATTTTGGTCGATGACCCATGATTATATATAGCTTCTCTCTTTCCATTATTTGGTAGTCTACAAAAACTATATTTAGAGCCTTAGTACAAATGACATCACTTCTTGTAACTCTTAGTTGTCGTGGCGTACGCTCACTCAACCCGACGAATTTCCGTGCTCCTTGGCCTTTTGTTAAGAAAGGTTGGATTTGGTATATACATGGAATTCGATACTATTTTAATAATGGGTTGTTTGGATTACGCTTTGATCTATTCTACCTAAGGTGCATATGGGCAGAGGAAAATTGGTCCAAATGTTCATGAGAAAATCAAATGGCCTGGTCCAAATAGAGAATTTCCTGAGCTATCGCCAAAGTGGAATAAAGAAAATCCGAAAGAATTACACCGGTAAGCTTAATTATATTTAGTAGGTGTGCTTGAGTCATATATGATGATATATTATTTAGATATACTGGTGTACAAGAGGAGGGGTATTTTGATCCTGTTTCCGGGAAATTTGTGATAGTTCCAGAATTGCAAGCGGAACTAGTTGTTCCAAATCTTGCTGGTTTCAAGTGAGCTTATTGTACATTTCAGACCAGGAAATTTTAGAAACTGATGTTTTTGCAACTTACTATTTTACAGTTAACATTGGCGTTCCTTTTTTTTAGCTATGAATAAGTCACTGTTTCTAATAGTTTTTACCTTTGAATAGCATGGTATTTCTTTTTGTTAATTTCGTTTTTTCGAATTAAAAAATTCCATTATGGTATATCATTAAAATTTATCAAGTTATAAGTTACCATTGTATTACAGTTTAAAACCATACGTCTCCTATCGAACGGACAGCGAAATAGAGAAGAGGAAATTAGCTTATGAAAAAAAAGTTCGTGTTTGTTATTTTCTGCAAAACTTTTCTGGTATTTCTTAATATCTTTAGGTTCGTGAAAAAGGTTCTGAAGCTTTAGCTGATCAGGATACTTTGGAGGATGAGAGATGGCCTCCTCCAAAAATGACAGCTGAAACTTTATTTGAGCTAGCATATGGAGATCATATTAGAAAAGCATTTAAAGTACGTTGAGAGCGCTATATTGTTTGTTTTACCATGATGTTCCACACCATTTTGATATATTTGTTTTAAGACCGTTTAGTTTAAAACAGGATGAATTATGTTTTTCGTTATATTTATTTTTAGGAAGGAAAATACGGATTACCAGATGTAAATAGAGCACGAACTGACGACAAGAGTTTGAAATAATTGTATATGGGTGATATGCTTCTGTTTTGTATTGTATTGAGTCAATGTTAAACGTGATCTAGAAAGTTTAAAATATAAATTTTTGGACGCTTTGTTCATACCTTTTTTGGTTGTTTCTCTTCGAAATTCATATATCTATAAAAAAACATTATCATATTTTTCAATAACCAGGTTTTAATTCTTGATAAGATTTTTAGATAATGTATTTCTAGAATGTCCGAGACTACTGCCCTTATGATTTTAGCAGATGGGGCAGAAGAGATGGAGGTAGTAATAACAGTTGACGTATTGAGGAGAGCAGGAATCAAGGTTGGTCGTAAGAAATGGTTGAGGTATTTGATGTTTATATTGTGTAGTATATGAATTCAGGTAATAGTTGCCGGTTTGTTGGGAACTGAATCTGTGAAATGTTCACGAGGTATTGTTATTATTCCTGATGATGCTCTAAGTGAAGTGAAGGGAAAGATATTTAATGCAGTTGTTTTGCCTGGAGGACAGCCTGGAAGCACTACTTTAGCATCGGTAATAAATTAACTGCATTTAAGGTTTATTATGAAGAGCTCACTGAACTATTATAAGATATAAACAGTTGTTTTATTCTAGAATGAGATGGTTGGAGCAATTCTTAAGGCTCACCATGATGAAGGTCGCATTATTGCGGCTATCTGTGCAGCGCCTATTGCTCTCAAAGCACACTCTATTCCCGCACAATTGATAACCAGTCATCCATCTGTCAGAAAGCAATTAGAAGAAGCCGGTCAGTACTATTGTACGAACTTCTTTTGTGTAACTATTTCTTGAGTGTTAGTATTAGTGAAAATAGGACAAATGTAAATTTAGCGGAATATGTGCTGTCCTAATTTAAAATAGTTGTTTCTAGGATACAATTATAGCGAGGAGTCGGTCGTCGTATCTGACTCTATAATAACTAGTCGTGGACCTGGTACAGCATTTGATTTTGCTCTCAAGTTGGTTGATTTACTCGTCGGAAAAGATAAGGCATCTGAATTGGTTTCTCCAATGATGCTAAAACATTGAACATGAATATTGAAGTATTTTGACAAAGTATTTATTTTTTACATGAGACAGCATTGTATTAATATGTATAATATTTGGTCGATTTAAAATGAAGTTTTTGAAAAGTTGTTAAGAAGGTTATCAATAATTATCTAAATATTTCTCTGATCTGTTGCTATGGGTTGGTGAGAACTTGTTTTTTTGAAGTTAGCTATAAAATATCGAGGGTCAATTGAGGTGCTGTAGCGCATACTTTAATCCAATCGACCTATGTATTAAAATCTCATGAGTTCCTTATAATATTAAAATATTAAGGATGTAGATATACAAGGGTTCTTCCCTTCCATGGCTAAACATCAACAGCAATATGGATAGAACTATAGATGAGATAATACCACTTGTTATATTGAGAAACTCGCAACCAATAGGTGATGTTATACTTGTCCTAGAGATTTCTTCCAATGTTTTACTCTAACGAGTTCATAGACAGGTTTGAGGATTTGGTATTCTTAATATACAAAAAATTTGATCATTAGGAAATATAGAATTATGATACTACACTTAGATCAATTTCTACATCTATTTCATCTATTGTCCTAATTTCGAAAATAAAATTAAAATCCCACTATGGTGCTGTTTCAGAATTACACTTATTAGTGGTTCCTTGATCATCTAAAAAAGAAAATTTCAGCGGTTTATACAATTTTTTTTCTCTACTTTTAACTATTTGCAACAAGGGGTAAATGCTATGTTCCTTTCAAATGATCAGTGAAATGTGCTTTTAATAGCTTATTAACTTTTTGACACTTTTTAATTAGTATTTTCTTGGTTCTTAATTGGCATTCTAAGCAATTAATCATATAACTAGTCTCTATTACTACATTATAAAATTGCAATTTCCATCTATGAGCAATATAACTTTATTTAAATGTACATCATATTACACGTGATGGCCTTGTGTAGCCCATGCGTTCAGCACGCATGAACATACCCATCTGAGTAATATGGAATATAAGATCTAATTAATACAACACCGAATAACTCTCTTACACTATAAAGACAAATATTCAGTGCACTGAAAAGTTTAATTACGCAAACAAACAAATAGGTATTACCTTTTTTTATCACATTCACTCATCCTCTATAAAATCTCAGACCTATGAAAACAAATCAAATTTAATGAAGTAGGAAAATGGCATGTATTGCGTATATAAAATGGGCCCTTTCACATGACCATATAAATCACATACTATCTCCGACCTGTCTGTTTTACACTGCTATATAGGGTCAGATTCACACTACAATTACAGCCTATGCTCATATTCATGTCACATTAAGTCGAATACTTTTTTGTTTATCTTATAACAGTTTTTTAAACATTATTTTTTTAAACCGTAGATATCTAGTTCTAGATGTTATTTAATGCTCTAGTACAGTGATTGTATCCCATATTCTAGTTAATAACAATCTAGTATATAACTCTGAAAGATAGACAAAAGGATGGAAATTTATAACTAGATATAAGAAATCACCAGTAAAATTAAAATATCTGTTCCTCTATTTCTCCTGTTATCAAGTGCGTCTCTAAATACCATGTACTGATTAACGGGCAATTCGCTGCTAAACCCTCCCATTATAACCACACTACAGCATCTTTTCATCATATATAAACATAAAATTATGTAAATATCCCAACCAATAATTCCAAATTTACTTTCTAGAGGCTCAGAAATGTCTACGGCAAATGATCGCGCGGTACTAAACCACATACTTAATCCACTGTTACCTACTGAGAGTATTTCTGGTGATAGTGAAATAGCAGACGATGGTAAGTTATCTTAGTTTTTCAGTTATTTTAATTCAAGAACTATCATTACGAACAGGTTTTTCGAAATCTTCTATCTAGATCCAATATATCATCCTAACATAGCTGATTCTCGTGAGCTAGAAAAGCAGGGTGTAATAGAGGCAGAGAAAGGTCAAGTTATTCTGGCAATAGAAATTTTTGGAAAAGCCATAGAAAAATGCCCCATTAATCCATCTGCCTACAATAATCGTGCTCAAGCACTACGACTCAGCGGGAAGCCATTAGGTGGGAGATAAAACTATATCACATGCAATAATGAAAACTTACAAAGCACACGGACACAGATGCACTTCCTGATCTCGAGCAGGCAATATTTCTTAGTCAAGGACGGGGAAAAAGTGCTTGCCAAGCATTCGTGCAACGAGCAATGATTCACCGTCTACAAGGAAATGATGCAATGGCTAGGGTTGGTTCACCTCAGTTTAATCAAGCAACATAAAATTAAGCATGTTTATTTAGTTATCCATCAAGAATGTGAATTTTTACACTCATCTTATTCAAATTATACTACAAAAGAAACTTAAAAGAACCACCTAAAGATATAGATACATTAAGGTTTAGTTACTGGTGCAATATAAATCTTAATTTATTTATATATGTATAAATAGTCCATAATATTCAGGAGGACTTCCAGAAAGCAGCCGATCTCGGATCTTCTTTCGCCAAAATGCAGATGGTCGTCATGAATCCTTATGCGGCCATGTGCAATAAAATGCTATCAGAAGTATTCGGAAACCTCAAGAAGGGAAAATAATAAGATATATTTGTTCGCTCTATTATTAATAGCAAAGTAATTAGAAACTACCGCTTAACTAAACAGAAATATTTGCATCAAAGTAGTGCTAACTACATGAGATACAATAAATAATATAGAAGTTCTAAAAATTAAAATTTATCAATTTTTTATTAAACATTTGATTTGATTTGATTAATGTACAAATGGAGCACAATATAACAGATAAATCAACAATTAAATCAATTATTAGATAATATCTAAAGAGATCTACTTAATAGATATGTTATTTTTGGCTATAAATTCCGGCTTTTTAATATATCGTAGTAAAATAATAATCGCTTCTGGAGTAATGCCAGGAATCCTACAAATTAAAAATAAATAAAATACTTGTAGTAACACTTTCAGTTAAAATTAAATAATGTAAGATACCTCGATGCAGCAGCTAAATTTAATGGTCTAGCTCGATCGAGTTTTTCAATGCATTCAAGACTCATTCCAGATAATGACGAATAATCTAAGTCTTCAGGAATAGTAGTTTGTGATTCACGTTCGATTTCCTCTATCTAAATAGATAGAAAATAAAAAAAATAAATCAAATCATTTGATAGAAAGGCAACCTTTGATTTCATTCGACGATGCACGAGTTCATAACTTCCTTCATTCCTGAGCCGTCCCAATAATTCTACGTTGTTTGCATACTGAGATAATTGTTCGGGAAAGATCGTAGCTAATTGATTTATGGTAATATTGTGTCGATATAGTAACTCATAGGCAGAGAGCACTGAATTATACCTAATATAAAGAGCATTCCTATAAACTAACTCACTGAATAAAGTATGAGAGATGTAATTATATAATTTAATACACCACCTTTAGACAGACTTTTTGACTCAATCTGTGGTAGAAATCGAGTCCACTTAGCAAGACTCATTTCGATCCCTTTCAGAGCATCTGTAGCTCCATCAACACTATTTTTAATTGAAAGATATTGTAACCACCGCTGGTCCGATATTGCACCCCAGCGACGACCAATTTCGGTTAAGCGAATATCAGCATTATCAGGCCTTAAGCATAATAAATAAGTTATATTAATAATAAATTTCAAAAATTCCAAACCTTAAGTGGAGCCGACATTCTGCTCTTGACGTGAACATTCTATATGGCTCATTTGTCCCTAAACTAGTGAGGTCGTCCACGAGTACACCAAGATATCCTTGAATGGAATATCTAGTGAACATATAACATTCATTGTTAATACATAGTGTACCAGTATTAACTATGTCGATTTACAAGACTGTTCACACCTCCTAACCTTGTGTCCTGTTGATGACCATACCATCCTCATTATGAGCTCGAGCAGCAGCGTTCACACCAGCTAGAACACCTAACAACAAGAAAATTTACGAACCTGATCAGCACTCTTATTTTGAACTATTATTTATATTACCTTGTGCAGCAGCCTCCTCATATCCTGTCGTTCCATTGATTTGCCCAGCAAGAAATAACCCATTAATTTGCTTTGTCTCAAGCGTAGGCCTTAGCTGCTTAGGATTCACAAAATCGTATTGAACACCATAGCCATATTGTGCAATTTCAACCTAAACATTTGGTGATCCAGATAATATTAATTATTTGGAACATTAAAGTAATTGGCACTAATTAACCTTCTCCAGCCCCTTAATAGACCTCATTATCTGCAGTTGAATTTCTGGCTTAAATGTCATTGACATTCCTTGAGGATAAACCAGTGGAGAATCTAATCCTTCATGCTCCAAGAACATCTAATAATAAAGATAAAAGTAATTAAATTTAAAAAATGCCATGCCATTAAAATGATGGATACGTAATGTTAAAATTGAAACTTACTCGGTGTGTAAGCTCACGAAAACGAATTACTTTGGCTTCAAGAGAAGGGCAATACCTTGGACCTGTTGTTTCACTAGCAATATGCTCATTCTCAGATAAATGAGCTTCTACTAAGTCACGAACCCGATCATTTGTATAACCAAGATACGTTGGCAACTAAAGCGATATCACACAATTTGAAAATTAAATTAGACTTCAAAACATCTAAAAACCTGATCGGGCGGCTTTAACCAAAAGTCTTTTGTCATGAAGGAGAATGGTATTGGATTTACGTCCGGTGGTATTCTTTCAAACATCGAGAAGTCAATAGAATCCTATAATCACGAACTTGAAGTATAATACTATGCAAATTAAATCACTCACATGGGATTGCATAAAATACCAAGTATAAAATTATGAGAACCTTTAGAAGACGTGGAGGTGTGCCAGTTCGTAACCGTCCCAGTTGAAAACCATGTTTTTTAAAAGACTGGGAAAGTTGCAATGCGCTCTACAAGTACAAAAAACTCTCACTGCTTAGAGATAGAAAATATACATATAAATGGATACAAACAAAACAAATTAGCGTAGTTTCATATTTAAGTACCTTATAAACACCAAACTATATATCACAAACGATTTGAGTTCTACATTAAATTCCTAGCAAATCCAGGGTATGTACATTTATAAACTATCAAACATAAATTTAAACGAAATCCGTCAAAATACAACGCACTTTTTCTCCAATTCTGCCTGCAGCCCACCTTTCCACACCTTGAAAGATTTCACCACCCAGAAATGTCCCCGTAGTAATAAGAATAGCTTTCGCGCTATAAAACAATATTTAGTATGCTTACATATAGTTTTTAAGTACTAACTAAACTCGAATGTAAGTTGACTCACGAAAGTCTGGATCCATTAGTGAGAGTAATTCCATTCACGTTTACACAGCCATTCTTCTGTTCTATACTTAGCCCACTCATATCCCCTTCAAGCACTTCCAAATTTGGAGTAGAAGAGATTTCCTACGAAAAGCGAAAAATTTTCTACTTAACAAAAACTATCCTTAAAAACATCTCATACTCTTATGGTTTTCTATAGCTATTAATGTAAAGCTTTTTATGGATACGAAAATAAGACAATACCTCTTGCATATGAGCCTTATATAAATTCCGATCAATCTGTGCACGAAGTCCTATCACAGCAGGACCCTGACCAGAATTGAGAGCTACGATAGATCTCATTAATGTAAAGTTTTGCTCTATATCTTTCTGGATATTAAGGTACAAAACCAACCTTGATATGTGATGGCTGATTTATCACAAATTCGACCACAAAGGCCATCTAATGCGTCAATTTCACGGATTAAATGACCTAATAAACAATTACATTATTAAATCTATAATGCATTCAAAAGTCTAGTTATATTACAATAGATAAACGTATGGAAATGAGTAACTGAGAACTAATGCAACTATCAAACCTTTGCCTATTCCGCCAAAACTAGGATTGCAGCTCATTTCTCCAATAGTTGACTTATTATGGGTGAGCAGTATAGTTCGTACACCACAACGGGCTGCTGCTGCTGCACCTTCACAACCAGCATGACCACCTCCTAAAAATCATTTTTACAATTACTAAGAACAATGGTTTTACACAAGCAGAAAATTAAACATACCAATTACAATTACATCAGCATCAAGTGAATTGATAAAACGTGCTATTTGAAGTTGCAAACAACGCCCCTTCAAAAGCATCATTACCTTAATTAGATTAATGAGGCTTAGGAAGACGGGATAATTTCACTACAAAAATGAAACGCATAATTCGAGACAGAAATGAAAGTAGGTGTGTTTCATATAGTACTAAGGAAAATATTTTTACTATATAATTCATATATATATATATATATCAATTAAAAGTATATCACTATTTAATTCCTCGACTTTCGAGGTTTATTTTATGCTTTATCTAATATTGCCTTTTATACCTCATCACATTCCCTTAAACTTTCTTTACTCGAAATTTAATATCTATTTTCATGCATTACCACAAAAACTAAGTGAAACTCAATAATAAGCAATATTAAAAAAATAAATCCAACTTAAAGTTAACACTTAAAAATATATCTGGATACGGTAATTGACTGAATTTCCAAATACCGAGGTATAATGGCTGAAAATTATTACTTCGGAATCGTAATGGTGTACAACAGTAGTTTCATCGCTTTTTTGACAAATGCTGATTATGAGTAATTTTTTATGGGAAAATAATTAATAGTATAAACAAACTATCTATTATTTAGATTGTTAACATATTTAAGGAGGTTGGTTTATGTCTAACATGTACTGAAATATATTCGGACGTTTGTGCAATCGTCCAGATGTTAAAATAATCCAAATTTTGGTTCTTAGAGGATGGTATCGATATATCTATTAAAACATCTTTGTTATATTTTTAAACCACAAATTTATTTTCCTATGACGAGTTATTCTATTATTATTTTATCCTATATTGTGTATTGACTTTTAAGGTTTTGAAATTATGTGTCTGCTTATTGAGAAATATATTGTTATTATAAAATTTGAATTATATGATTGACGTGGTATTTATTTAGAACGTGTGATATTATTGGTGGTGCAACTTACTCGAGGTCGTATGACTTATCCTTTTTATGCATGGACAATAAACATAGGGCAAGCAGCTAGAATCCAGTCAACTATTCCAATGATAAGTTATCACACTTAAGTCTGACTAACAAATAGATTTTTTTCGATGAACACCTAGTAGTTTTACTATATGTTGTACCGCTCCATGTATTGACTTTTTTGCTTATTAATTTTTCACAGTCTTGTTTTTAAAGTGTTAATAAAATGGAAATTCGTAACATCGATATTTTAGATCTTGGAATAATACCTTCAATGAGATGTGATGACTGCATTATTTGTCCTTTTAATTGTCATAGATTCACTGTTATATGCAGGCAGTGAAAACTCTGATTATGATTTATCATCATATCAAAAATCGCGATCGACATCTAAACGTCCGTGTCAGAGTTTGTCCAAATACCAGTGAGTAAATTCTATTTATAACTATCTAAAATATCATTCTATTCCTTCTAATTTACTTATCAATAGAAATAATTATTGTGTATTAATTACGCTAATAGTGGTATCATTTGAACTCTATTTGAAAATTTATTGCAGGTATTATTGCAATAAGCCATTAATTAACCCGGAAACACAACAAGCTGTTGCTTGTAACGAGGATGATTCAGTCACCAGTTAGTTGTATTATTTCGAACTATTTTTGTGCTGTAATTGTTTATTGGTTTTCAGTGTATTGTGAGGTTCCTATAGGTGTCGTCTGTGATGGGCTAATAAACGGTACACGTCATTTCTATCTTAAGGTAAAATTCTTAAAGCTATACATTAAACTTACGCGAATTAGATCGGGATTTCCAAAGAATTCATTATTTCTGAGTGCTCTTATAATATAAATTTTAATCTGATTTTCATTTAAGGTACCAAATGCTTGTGATTATCGGGTCCATATTCATCATTCAACAGCTTTGTTACTCTCAGTTTTTCTTGGGTTTCTGGGGGTGGACAGAATATATTTGGGATATTATGCTATTGGTTAGTATGTTTTAAATTCCTAGTTAATTTCTAACTTTGTAGTTTATAAGTATTTGTGTCAACTTTCTTAAACAAATAATAATGAACCTTCAATGCACAAAACTAGATTTTATACGTGATAGTCTTAGGATATATTCGAACCCATTCTAGTCATGAACTTTTAGGTCTCATAAAAATGTTTACTCTTGGTGGACTTTTCGTAATATGGTTAGCAGATGTTGTTCTCATTGCTCTTCAACTCCTCGTTCCAGCAGATGGTACAGGATATATTATTAATTACTATGGACCAAAGGTGACTGCTTTGAGATTTGACCCCTGGACTAACTATTCCATTTATACATGCCAAGACTGTATGTAGTTTTTCCTACATTCATTGTTTGTGTGTAACGATGTCCAGACTAAGCCAGTATGTAACAAATTTAGCCGTATACAAATAGTATATAGTTAAACGAACAATTATTTAACTGATATGGATTAAGCTTCTCATTTTACACGTTCTTTTTGTCATTTGTACTGGTATTAACAGGTTTTGAGATTATTGTAAAGCTGCGCTCATGTTTTTAGTATTAACTTGGAATAATATTTAACATTTCTTGACATTTTCATTATTTAATATGTCATATTATATATTTACATTTTATTTCATAGACTTAAATAAATTATGTTGGAACATACTATTAGTTTGGCTGCCTCCAAATACCAGTACATAAAAGATGGTGAAATAAATGATAAACAAAACAATAAAGTAACTGAATAATTGATCTTCAATTTTCTTTAATGTATTCGGTTAGTTATTCCGTTCATCTTTTACAATATGACTGTCCTGCGAGGCAAAATTCTCAAATAGTACTAGCCACTAAACGAAGAAAAGTTCCCATTAATTATAAGAAGTCATGCAGTGCGTTTTAAAATGATAGCCCTTTTTTCGGTTCTCAGTCTTTAGATTGGTATAATCATTTTTGAGGTGAGGCGTATGTCTTAGAAGTCTCCACTTTTAATTTTCTTAAAAATCACTAACTTTTCACCGTGCGAGTATGATAGCCCACTTAACATGTTTTGGCGTTATTTAACAAAAAATGTGCAAATTCTTTAATTCTGAACCATAGTAATGGATCGTGCTTCTAAAGTAAGAGAACTGTCAACTGCTGATACAAGATGAAGCAGATTACCGATATTGCCAACCGCTACGAAGGTCATATCGAATTTCTTGCACCTTCAGGAAGAATACGAAGCAAAGAAGAGTAGTGGATGACCTGGCTATATAAATGACCGTTAAAAAAATGAATTCTACGGGCTGTGTTGAATAGTACAATGAGCACGAATGAAATCCGTAGGACCTGTAGCATTATTACTTCAAAACCTAAGTTGTCGCAGGTGCAGAATAAGTGTCAAAACATTGTCCCCACGGATGAAGAAGGGTCCGCAACTGACACAAGTGCACAATGAAGAAAGATTTCGTGTCGCTAAATATTCCATGACCTACGACTCGAAAAAGGTTGCGAGTCTTCTAGCATAAAACTTCCAACTCATTATTTCGACATCTTCAGTGATGAAAAAAGTCCAAGCTAGACACTTCTGCTAGTTGTCACTCTTATTGGAGAGATTTACGCAAGAAACCCCGGCACTTTTTAACTCGGAATTTCGGTAGAGGAAGTGTTATGGTTTGGGACGTGTTCAGGGCTATGGAACTGGTCAACTGGGCGTTTGCGCCGACAAAAATGAGCAGTGTGGACTACAGGATGTCTTAGGACACCATCTAGTCCCGTATCTCCAGCGTTTCCCAGGCGTTAGCTTCACTTTCCAACAAGATAATGCAATCGTTCACACTAGTCGAAGCACTAAAGCTACGAACTGGCCACTCTACGTACTTAAATCCTATGGAGAATCTCTGGACAATTTTCGTGCGTCGGATTAATGCTAAGAACCGTCAGTTTGTGACTGTCGAGGATCTTTAGTTAGCCATTAACAATAAACGCTGCTTGAAAGCTTTATTTCTAGAAATACTTAAGAGTTGAAGATATTTTCTTCAGTGAAAAACACTTTAAGGTACCTACTTAGAGAGCCATCTTAGAGCATATTAAAATCTTTATCTTCAATTTTTAGATATGATATTTATAATAATTTAATGCTTCACTTAGCTTTGTTGAAATAAATAAAAATCAAATTATTCATTAGCAAAACTTAAGCCGAACTATCAAGAAATAATATTTTATATCCTATGTATAAAGAGGTCATTTTTATAAGAGATGAACCTATTATATAATTATTTAGTGCGCCAGTCGATATAATTAGTACATTTATTTCATTTTTCTATTTATTAACCTTAATTGAAACGTAAAAATGAAGCCTATTATTTTAAGTCTAAAAAGAGTTGCATATTTTTCTATAGAGCGGCCGAACTTGTTCAAGTCCAAATGGCGACACATGTTGTCCTCCCGTGAAATAGATAACTTTTGTAGTATCGTCATACATCCGGAATTTTCCATCCTTCTCAAATAGTGGCATATAGTCAATTTCCTCACACATATCACAGTTTTGCAATAAGGCGGCAACAACATCGCGTGTGAATGAGAAGTTTGCTTCCTCCGTCAGATCACTCTTAAATTTTTTTGTAGGAAGAGAATATTGCATATTTATTTAAAGAGATGGAATAGGCTTCAATGTACAAAAGTTGCCTCGTAAAATTTTGTACTCACCATATTCACATAAGCACCACTGACAAGTTTTTCATTCAGAATTCGCACCAACTGTATGTGGGGACGAGGCATAGCGTTTAAAATGTATATCTTCTTTTTAACGAATATTTTATATTCATCTAGGCGATTTAAAGCAGCTTTGATAATCTCATTTTTTTGAAGTTCTTTACTTCCTACCCGTGTCGGCATTAGGCTCAAATGTCTGAAAATATTTATGGAATATACGTAGAAGTTAAATATTAGAACTAACTTTACGACAACCACTTAGACATTTGTACAATAGTAATTAACCAATACCGTGTAATCATAAATAGAATATCGGGTTGAATCTTTCTGGCAATATCAAGGTAGTTGTTGAAAGATTTCTTGCAATTATAGTCCATAAAATGGGTTTCAACCAAGATTTCGCAGGCTGAATGTTTAACATTTATCTTTCCATATTAGACAAGTTTTAGCTAAGCCCAATTAAAATCGTTAAACGAAGTGAATACCAAAAATTCTTGTTTTAATTTAGAATGTATCATTTTGAACTGTCAATGTTAAATATGATTTTGAATACAATTATAATTACCTGCTTCAGAGTAGAGGATCATACGACTAGCTTTGGATTTGCATTGCTGGTAGATGAGACGACCATTATTTGCTGCCCAACTATTTCCCAGAATAAGGATTGATAAATTTGCTGTTGTGTTCAAATTCTGAAGATATTATTCATTAATCTGTGTCGCCAAATATAAGGAAGAGAGAAGTACTTTCACCAATATTTTCGATTATACTTTAATTTACCTGAAATGTGCACTCCCCATGCGGTCCTTTTTTTTCGTAGAGACATTCAGGAATATTAAGGTTACGTATGTCATCATTATTGTACTGATTGTTAAAACGTATTGCCTGATCTGAATGTTAGAATCATTATTTATTCGTAGTTATTGGATAATAATCTACTAAATTTCATCACCTATCGTAATATTTACGTCCAAAATCCTATAGGGATTGTCGGCTTTATCAGTGAGTGCAAATATCATTATTCTTTTATCAGTGATATTTGTAATGGTCTGTTTTTCCATCGATATATCCTTCAGCGTAGAACTATTAAGCAAAATTAAATAACAGACAGCGTACAAAAATGTTATCATTGAAATGATAATTTTTTTCTCAGCCCGTAAGTAAAGCTTTTCATAGATTTCTGATAGAAATACGGCCAAAAAGACAGCGAGACCCAGACCAAGTAGAAATGCTAAATTGAGAACGTTTATATTATATAAATTCTGTCTTTAGTAATATTACTTTAGTTCACCTGTTTCATTGTGATTGTAATAAAGCTTTAGATAGCAACAGATAGGCCAGTGAACAAGGTAGAGAGTGAACGAAATATTACCCGCGTAGGCTAAGATTTTTGGGATGTGTAGTTTGTGGCCACACATTATATAAGTCGCAGTCATCAGCGTGGTGTTCATTCTTAAACAAATAGATCAAGCGAGTGCACGAGAGCACATAAACATAAAGAAAAAGAAAATCAACACTATACCTTAAATACAGTTTATTTAATACATTTGAAAATAAAGAACCGAATAACAGCATAGCCACAGAGAAGATCGCAAATAGGTTAATAACAGCAGACTCATTGTCCCTTCCTTGAATGCTAATTATTGTGTGAGAATTTTTAAGCCAAATAGATAGTAAATGCTACTTGTTATTTTCTCCTCTTCCTCGTTCTCTTTATCTTTTCGAAGCAATAATATAGGTGCCTTAGAATACGAATATGAACTTACAGTTGTTTGAAAGCAAATGATCCCTGAATAAAACTTAGCATTTATTTATTACAAAATAGAATTCCCTGAGAATAAGAGCTACTACTTTAAAATACTGTAGTGTCGCGATCACTCCCCTGATCTGCGGAACCACTGTATTTATAAATTCAATAATTTACCGTACCAATGATAAATTGCCAGAGGCGAGCAAATACACTGTTAAAGGAAGTTATCTCATTGGATGATATGAAGAACAAAAGGGAGCATGTACCTTAAAAGTAAAGAGATTATAATTGGTCTTGTGACATATAATAGCTTACTCACCAATTATTATGAAGTATGAAATTGAATAACGTGAAGGAATATTTAAGTGACCAGCAATAAGGAGTGGTACTAACAAGTAGAATTGCATTTCGACTCCAAGAGACCATGTATGGGTGAAAAGATCTTCAGAGAGAGACAGCTGAAAATACAATTAATGAAATTTTAATTCGCTTAATTAAACCTTTATAAAGTGTTAATTTGCATAGTTCTTTATGAGGGGCTTCATTTTAAAAGATTCATTTATCTTGCTTAGCGAATAAATAACATGGTGTTAGGAATATAACGTAAAAATACTGTTTTTCAACACTTCAAGTATTACACTATTGTTTTGTCTTATTTTCAAAAAAAAAAGATTAATTTTCTCTCTTTCACAATGATTTCCACTTCCTGCACTAACCATGGCATAATATTCTCTGGCATTGTTTGATTCTGCAACATTAGTAGCAAATATTAGAGCTGGTCCAGCAGCATCTACATTCAGTTCTATACTTGATGAAGGGAATATCGTGAATAAAGACACTAATATTGCGAGAATAATCAGTAAATACATAGGAACTATTCGTTTCACTCGTCGGTAGTAAAAGTTCAGCACAGATTTTAGAGTGAAATTATTCTCACCACTTGTAATTAAGAAAATGAGATATCCAGAAAGAACGAAGAATCTAAATTAAATGCGAAAAAAAAGCCTTTAATGTATCAACCGTAAAAACTAAAACTAACTGGTCGACTCCTACGTATCCATTTGGGAACTGTTTTGGGAAAAAGTGAAATAAAATAACAGATATGATAGCTATTCCTCGCAAGCCTTGTAGATCTTCACGCTTTGGGAGCGTCATCACTATTTGGACAGTTTTCATATCATTATTGCTGCTGTACAAATATATGGCTTCAGTTAATGGTCTCGAAAATGATTAGTAATATATGTGGAAAAAATGTATGATCCACCGGGAATGATTTTTGTTAAAATTTACAAGTAACAAGTATATTAAATAATATAGTTTTAAAATGAGTAATAAATGAATGAATAATACTAGTCCGAAAATTCAGAAAGCGAATCAATACCCTATTGTTTGAATCAGTAGAAGGACATGTTTTTATAATGACAGGAGCATCAAGAATTTGGACGATCGTGTACCAACCTTTTTCTAAATAAACTTTACTGAAGAGGAGTTCACAAAGCAGCTATGAATTTTACTTATTACTACAAGAATATTGATAGCAGTGAGTTTAGGGAGCCGAGCAAAGAATGAAATGTTTGATATTTTATTTTTAGTGAGAATAATGGACGGAGCGCAATGCAGGACTATCATTTAAAGTGTTTCCAATCAACGAAGTCTACGGTAGCTTAAATACAATCTTCAATATAATAAGCGGTGAAAATACATAGCTTTATTATGTCAAATGCAACATGAAGCCAAAGCTGTCATAGTATTTTAGGTGCTGTTGTCGTGGTAATAAGCAAACCTGCAGTGATGTCGTTGCCATGAAGCAAGGTATAGCGTATGAAACCATACAGATGGATGTAACAGCATCTCAGTTATATCACGCTACCTATTCCTGTCCAATAATCCTATTCGCAAATATAGTAATCAACTAATCGGAAAACAATCCACGCAACTTTTGTGCAGCTTCGTCTAATAAATGATTAAGCAATACTTGCAACCATTGGGTTTTGCATTCCCCAGGTCATTTAAGGAAATCATTAGAATACCATGAAACGGTTACTGCCGAACACTACCGTCATCAACTGACTAATTTGGCCGACCTAATATCACAAAAAAGACCATTTACTGGACAAGGAAGTCAGAAAGTCATAA